>CM060929.1:979083793-979326293 GCA_030765085.1 Allium cepa
AGCTGAGTTAAGGCCTTAACTTGGGTCAGAATTAAGCCCTTATGGGTTCAAACTAAGCCTTAGCCGTATTCCGGTCCATTCTTCCTATTTGCTTCTAGTACTCATCTTCTAAGTGCCTTAGACCCTGACTCAACCCACTTTGATAAGTCGGTCCTAATCCAAAGCTTCGTCTTCTAGTTCTAGAGATAACTCGGTACCAATACAAAACTTATCCAAATTTTCCAACATCTTGTTGTAGAACATCTCATCTAGCCATGCTCTACCCAGTTAGACAAACCACCAAGTCATAGAATCCTTCATCATAACTCAATACCAAGTTATAGGTATAACTCAAGGCCAGTTATGTACTTAGCCCCATTTGAGTTGACTCATCATGCCTCTTCCCACTATACTCTAGAGCACATCTACCAAGTTTCCTCCAATTCCGACCTACTTATCTTCCGATTTGCTCAGTCCTCCATGACCTAGATTTCTATGCTTGCATGACACTAGCTAACAACATCAAATCATATCATCCAGACATATAATAACAAGCAATTTCGTCCAATCAAACTTACAATCCATCCAAATAAGACAAATAAGTCAATTTCTAACATAGATCTACATATAGCATGAATATACGAGCATGAGCAAGGGTGGTTTCTAATCAATTTAAATCATACATATAGTTTAACATGTAATTAAAATTAGAAAGGATTTTATGACCAAATATGGATTTAAAACATGTTAAATCCTATTATACTACCATATAAACATGCACAGTATAGTGAGAAAGCATAAACCCCTTACCAGCTACCAAATTCAATCAATATGGATGTTAGTCCAATCCAAACAATATGGAATGCACTTCAAATCAAGCAAATCAACGATCTCTATCTCTAGCTGATGATCTAATCACTAATCAACAATCTACTTGGATTTAGAGAGAACTTTGGATGAATTAGGATTGATTTTGGGCTAACTAGAGTTTAGACCTGATTCGGAATGAGAGCTAAAATTTTCATTTGACTCCTATAACCCCTATTTATAGTGATTCTCTAATTAGACTAATGGGCCAACTAATTGGTTTCACTAATTACGCATGAATTTTGACAAGTAGTTTTCAAAACTTAAAACAAGCATAACTCCTTACTTATAAGGTCTCTTTTCTATTATGACCACTCTGTGAAATGGGAAACCATCATCGTGAAGTAATGGAGCTAGTTTGAGACCTTAATTCAACTCTAATCAAAAGTTATAGCCAAAATAATATTTTCAAGGCCAAAAGTGTCATATGGAAATTCAAGAAAAATCATAGGTGTGTAAAATGTCCATAAAAGTCATATTTAAAAATTATAGAATCATATTACCTTATACGTATAAAACAAAAATATTTTATGATCCTCCAATACGTAAAATATGGGTAGTTACATTCTTGGCTCCTTAGGAATTTCACCCCCGAAATCCCTAACCAAACCAAAGTATAAGCAACCACGGTCGTCCTGCATGCCCACCGAACATACGCAACCATCACACATATCAAACAATCAATCATGAAATCAATAGTATGATGACCTATCCTAGCATGCAAAATACTAATATAACATACAATGGTAAAAGTACATACGATAAACAGTGGATCTTAGCATTCAAAGAACTTCGGACACATAGTCCTCATGCTCTCTTCCGTCTTCCATGTAAAATCGTCATCACTTCCACTCTATTGTATCTTCACCAGCCTCGTCATCCTTTTTTAACTATTTTATATCGTAGCCAATAATATAAAGTGGCCTACGAGGTATAGAAACTTTTGGTTCTACCTCAACCTGTTTTAGTTGATTCGGTGTGATCATCAAGCCTGAGTTGTGCACAAACTTTCGTAAATAAGAAACATGAAAAACGCTGTGCACGCATGCCATCTTCTAAGGTAAGTTAACCCTATATGCTAGCTTCTCGATTCTCTTGACTATCGGAAAAGAACCCACAAATCTTGGTACCAACTTTCCCTTTTTACCGAATCAAACAACATTCTTTAGAGGAGAAACCTTTACAAACACCATATCTCCGACAGAAAACTCCAAATCTCTTCTTCTCTTATCTGTATAGTTTTCTATCGATCCTAAGCAGCTTTTATTCATTGTCGAATGACCCTAATCTTCTTTGATATCTCTCTAATCATATCTGGCCACAGTATAAGTTTCTCGCCAGCTTCCCACCAACGTGAAGGAGCGTTACATGGTTGGTCGTACAATGCTTTATACGGAGCCATATCAATACTCGATTGATACTTTTTGTTGTACGAAAACTCCAACAAATGCAAATAATCATCCCATGATCTACCAAAGTCTATAATGCATGCTCGTAAAAGATCTTCCAATATGAGATTTACTCTTTCAGTCTGCCCATCCGTTTGATATGATGTACTAAGATGCAGCTTCATCCCTAATGCCTCTTGTAGTCTCTTCCAAAACCACCAGTGAACAATGGATCTCGGTCACTCACAATGCTCTTCGGCACATCATCAAATCGTATTATCCACTTTACATACAACTCCGCCAACTTAGATGCTATTCTACTTGACTGACGAGTATAAATCTAGCACTCTTGGTCAACCAATCTACCATGACCCAAATGCCATTATACCCTGCTCGAGTCCTTGGCAATCCATCAATACAACCCAGCATGTCTCTTACTCAATGCATCGACGACCACATTCCCTTTTCCTAGAGTGTAGGAAATACTGAAATCATTGGAGGGCAAGAACTTCAACTTCAATTGTCGTCGAAGGTTAAGATCCTTCTGAGAGAAAATTTACTTCAAGGATTTGTGATTCATAAATAGCTCAAACCTTTTTCTCAGCAAATAGTGCCTTCATATCTTCAAAGAAAAACAGTTGCCGCCAATTCCCAATCATGGGTCAGATAATTCCTTTCGTGCGGTTTCAACTGTCGACTAGCATAGGCAACAACTTTCCCTTTCTACACCAACACCGCACCCAATCTAGTACCACAAGCATTAGTGCATGCTATCAACTCTTCATTTCCACTTAGAATTTTCAACACTGGTACACTCGTCAACCTCTCTTTCAGAATCACAAATGCATGCTCACACTTCGCATCCCATACAAAGGTCGGATTATTCTTCGTTAAATTAGTAAACGGTGCTGCTACCTTCAAGAGGTCCTTTATAAAGCATCTATAGTATCCCGCCAATCCAAGGAAACTCCTCACATCCATAGCATTCTTTGGTTGATTCCAATCTTGGACCACTGCCACCTTCGTAAGATTCACTGCTGTACCCTGTCCTGACACGATATGACCCAACTATCTCACTTTTTCCTTCCAGAAGTGACACTTTGAAAACTTCTCTCTCAATTTGTGATTCCTTAATATCTCTAGCACAATCTTCAAGCATGTGTTATGCTCCTCTTCAGTTCAAGAGTAGATCAGAATATCATCCCTGAACACAAGCACAAATTTGTTCAACTGGTCTCTGAAAAATCGATTCATAAGATCCACAAAGTATACCGGATCATTGGCCAATCCAAATGGCATTACCAACCACTCTTAGAAACCTAATGGTGTATGAAATGCTATAATAGACACATTCTCCTTTGTTACTCGCAACCAGTGAAATTCCATCACCAACTCTAATTGGTAGAACATCTTTGCACCGTGTAGCTGATCAAACAAGTAATCAATGTATGGGGGTGGATACTTATTTTTCTTCTTCACCTTATTCAGCTTATGATAATCCATACACAACCTTAAAGAGCCATCCACCTTCATTGCAAATACTACAGGTGCGCTTCCCACTCAGATATGCTTCTTCGAATGATCCCTTTCCTCAATAGGCCATTCACTTGCACCTCTAATTCCTTCTGCTCTCTAGGTGCCATACGCCTCAAAGATACAATTATCAGGCCGACTTCCTTTACCAAGTCTATCCAAAACTCGATCTCTCTATATGGGGATAATCCAATCACTTCCTCGAAGACATCCAAATACTCTCTAATGTTAGGCACTGATGACAATCCCTCTTGTGGAACCTTAGGCGAATACAGAAAGCTAACCATCACAAGCTAACCATCACACCATCCTCTGGTAGGTATCTAATCACTGTCGCACGCCCATCCACATCTTCGATTGTCACTATAGCCGCATATCTCCTAAGCCTGTCCATTCGTAAGATAATCCCAAACCTAATAAAGTTCAAAACATAATAATCACAAATCAAAGAATATCCATGACTCGATAAAACTAGGTCACGACAAACCATGCAAAGGCTGGTAGGGCCTCTAAAAGGGTCATCATGATTAGGGGTCTGTATAAAAAAAACTCGAATAGGACACCAACAGAAAGCATACCTTGAATGACAACTCCATTTCCTCCGCCGAGGGAGCACTCAACGGATTGAGACTGCGTCCAAAGCATATGCCTGCGCTATCTTCTTATCCTTTAACGATACTGGACAATTCTTCTTCAAATGCCCAGGCTTAGCATTACTTCTTCTCACTCATCTTAAAGTCTTTAATTGGATGGCCCTTTTCATTGCATCCGAAGCAAGTAGGTTCCCATTTACCCTTCTTCTTCCCACCCTTATCCTGAGGCTGCTTCCCTTTTTCTATTCCACTTCTTCTTTCCTTCACTGCCTTGATACGGTTTTGGATCGTCTTTTTCAGCAAAACAACAATAGCAGTCTTAGCTTCAGGGTACAAACTCTCAAGGCGAAGCGCATTCCCTATAAGCTTCTCAAACTGCTCATCTATATGGTCCACTAGCTTTTCTCCCAAGTAGCCATCCACATCAATGATTAATTTCTCATTCTTGCACAATGGAGTGTTAATAAACGATATCCTATACTTAGATTAAGCATCAAATTCTACCATATATTCAGAAACTGTCATATCCCTCTGCTTGAGATTAGCAAATTTTCTGAACAAAACTGACTTCTGAACATCTGGAATAAACATAGCTTCAAATGTCATCTTAAAGTAATCCCAAGAAAATTGGTCTTTTGGAGTAGCAATAGTGATAACATTCCACCAATTCATAGCTCTTCCCTAAAGCTATCTCGGAGCCAATTTTCTCTTCATAGCATCTCCACCTCCATATCACAAAAGATGCACTCATAAGTATCCAAGCAATCTTGCACTTCTATGGCTGACTCCGTCCCATGAAATGACTTTCCTCCAAGAGTAGAGTAATCTTTATTCAACTTGTGAAATAAGCCCCAGGCGCTTTTATGGGAGCAGCTCCACCTATTGCCATTCCAGGAGCATTCCTCATCATATTAGCCATGTTAGCATTGAACATGGCTTGGGCATCAGGCGTAACAGCTTCTAATCTTGCTCCTTTACTTCTAAAGTATAATTCCTCATAGTGTTCCTTGTATGCCGGCTCATTCTTATCTATAACAAAAATGATCAGTCTCTCATAAAGAAAATTGTGTCCATGGTGTTGGAAATGGGCCAGCCTACAGCGAAAGATATGGGTGAATTTCAAAAACTTTTACCCAATTAGATCTTTATTGAACTTATAAAGTCTAATTCATTTAGAATATTTCTAAATTTAGTTTAAATAAATTCATTTATTTTATTTATATAAATTGTAGCTTGAAATTTAGTTGATTTTGATTTTACTTAATATATAAACATACACACACACATATGTATCATATATATACACGTGTGTGCATGTGCAACATAGTAATCTGTGCAAGGTATAACATTCCCGTATATAGATGCTAGGATTTACATCGTAGCAGACAAAATACCTCATTTTATATGTATTGTATGTTGTCAAATATGCGCATGTACATATAGTTATAAATTACAAATAATTATATATGTGTGTGTGTGTGTTCCATTATTAAAATATTATAGAAAAATATATCTATGTAAACAACATGTTATCTTATAAGCAAAAATTAAGTTACATACATATATATGGTAAAATAATATTTTTAAATATGAATTAAAATAAACTATTTATTTAATTTTATATGTATATATATGCATAGTTAGTCAATATAATAATTAATAGTAAATTAATTATAATATATATATACATACATAAATATAAATATAAATTTGAGTATAAATATAAATATATATAAACAAAATAAATTTTTTACTTTCAAGTTTGAAAATATCTCAGGTTTAAATTTAATGTCATTTTAATATTTTATTAATTAATAATCAGTTTTTGCCTTTAATTAATTAATATAAACAATTGTATAACAAAACTTCAAATTTCCAAAAATTCTAGGATTATATTTTAGGTACCATGAAAAATTTCTAGATTTTCGGGAATTAAATACTATTTTTAGTTAATTAATTAATGTGCGGTCGAAGATAAAATAATTTTCTTAAAATATAAAATAAAATTGAAAAATTATGAAATATTTTCATTGGCATCGGACATCATGGATTAAGTTTAAAAATTGTAAAATTGAAATTTCAAAAACTTTTTGTTTTTTAATTTGTATTTTCCATTTAAACAATTGTATTTTCTAGTCATGTGACTAGGGGACGAACTATGGTGGTGTAGTTCGAGAATTCGCAACTCAGTGGCTGAGTTGTGGAAGGGTTTTGAGCATAAAGTTATGGTTAGTCGATAGCAAGTGTTGCGAGTTTATGTGTGTAAGCGTGTGACTGCTTCATTTCTAGTAGAAACCTTGGAGGCAGCACGTAGGCAGGGTTTTTTCGAAGCTGAGTAAATCTGTGTGTTCTATTTTTCTACTATTATCTGTGCTACTATAATTCTGTTGTGATTTGCATTGTAATTGTTTTATATAAACTTCCGTAATAATTTATAATTATTAGTATCACCCTATTCACCCCCCCTCTTGGGTGAAATCGATTCCACAAGTTGTATCAGAGATTGGAACAAAAGCCATTTTTGTTTTAAAAAGTATGATTTTTCAAAGACCATTTTTTTACAAATTTGAATTTTAAAATGGCTATTTTTGCTTAAGGTCGGTCTAGTATTATCTCTCCTATTTTTGATGGAACAGATTTTTTGAATTGGAAATTGGAAATTGAAAATGGAATTTTATTTAAAATCTGTTTAATATTAAAGGTTGTGATATTATTGAAAATGTATGTGAAATAACAGACGAGAAAATTATCTCGATTAATGCTCTTGCTATGCATATATTATATTCTCATATTAATCAAGATAATTTTAACTTTATTTCTCATTTTGAAAATGCACAGGAAATCTGGAATACTTTTGATGCAATATATGGTGCAAAAGTCAACAGCAATGAGAAATCCTCCACAATCGACTCAGTTAAAGAAATGCGCTTAACATGATTGGTAAAAGACAGTAGTGATGAGGATGATGATGATGGAGCAGCTGAGATGGCACTGCTAATCAAGAGATTACGTGGAACCACAAATATGGAAATCCAGCTCCAAATCAACAATTGAAATGCAGAATAGTCAAAGCACTAGACAACCCAGAAGAACGGGAGATCATCTGTCACAAGTGCAACAAACTCAGTCACATCAAGGAAAATTGTCCCTAAATTCAACTCGACCAAGAAAAGAAATCAAAAGGAATAAGTTTTGCATCCACGTGGAATAAAAGTGATGATGATTATAAAAGTACTAGAAGTGAGAGTGAGAAAGGAGATCCGTGCCTAGCGATGATGATGAGCCAAGCGAGGTATCAAAATTTACTCACTCAGAATTGCTCATATATTTCCATGAAGTAAATAGTTGTTTTGAAGACTTAGGGAGAAATACGCTAAATTTGAATGACAAAGAGATACTTTGATAGATTTAAATAAATAGCTTGATCAATTAGTTAAAAACTTTCAAAGTAAGATCCCCAAGTATGATAGGTGTCCATCACTCGAAGAAGAAATTAAAAAATCAGAAATTAAAATTAAATCATTTGAAAATGAAATTCTGATTTTGAAAGAGAGTGAATATACTCAGAGAGAAGATTCTATTAAAATGTGCACACAATTACTAAATGAAAATGATCTCAGAAAACTCAAGACCAACAATTGTCTACGACTTTAGGAAAATTTTCCAAAAGTGAAAGATCATTGAATATGCTATTACGGAAACAAACTGTTAATATAGTTAGACAAGGACTTGGATATAATAAATCTGAAAATTTTAGAAATAAAATTAATCAAGTCAATTCTATATGCACAATTTGTAGAAAATTTGGACACAATCAAAATAATTGTTAGTATAGACCCAAACACGTGAAAACTATTTCAATTTGGGTTCCAAAAGGCACGAATATAAAATCCCTCATAATCAAACAAATCTAAGTGCCGAAAGGAACGTATATAAATAGTTTTAGGTCTCCACAAAATTACTTTTCAAAATATTTTGCCACTAACAACCATGGACCTATAAAAACAAATAAGTCACAACAATCTTTTCTCACGCAGGAGTAGTGGCGGGGTAAGGGAATGCAATAGTGTTACTTGGATTTTGGCTGTTCCAAGAACACAACGAGCGGCAAATCAAAGTTCCTTAGCCTAGTATAAAGGTGGCAGAATCATAATGGGAAACAACGAAATATTATTGGTAAAGGTAAAATAGGTAATGGTTTATTAAATGTGATAATCTGCACCATAATATGAATTTAATTCATCCAATTATGTGATAAAAAATAAACGTTGATTTTAATTCTGACTTATTCTGAATTGATATGATCTTACTTGACTAGTTCTTATTTTTGACTCGGATTTGTGCACAAATATTGACCAATCATCTTTTTTCCTTTGAACTAATTCATATAAATTTGTTTGGTCAAATGATGTTGTTTTATTGATTGCTGATTACTCGTGATACGAGTGGATATATTTGTTCTGACACTATGGTCATTATTTGTTTGTTTACATGACTTCAATTAAAATACAAAAGAATTTCATTTAAAAAGTTAAAAAAAGGATTTCAAGAAATCGTTGCAAATTTCATGGTTTGGTCTATGACATTCAATTAATGATAATCTCGAGTGAAAGAAAAATTCAGACGCAGATTACACTGGTAATCTAACTGGTAGAAAAATTACTAGTGGAACGTGATTTATGTTGAGACATTATGTAGCTGCATCGTTTTTTCAAAGAAAATATCTGCATATTTTTTATTTCAAATAATTTTCAATTAGCAGACATTTTTCTTTTATAAAACTTTTTGTTGGTAAATATTCCATGACCATTTCTATTTCTATCATATTTCTATCGACCATCACTCATCAAAATCCAATATAGTATGTCAATATGTGGTGCTTTTAACAGGAATCACTTGTTTTTCGTTTTATTTTTTATTTTTTTGCAATAAAAACATTCAAAGTATTCACTCTCATTTAAAAGTCACCACGGTTATGCATGGCCGAATTACTTGGAATTTTTTATGTGTTTCCATGCTCATTAAAAAGCCCTCACAGTTATGCATGTACGGAACACATATTAAAATTGATTAATTAAATAGACAAGTTGATTCTAATACCAGTTAAAAGCCCTCATGGTTATGTGTGGTTAGTTGATACTTGAATTCATTTTTAAAAAAAAGAAAAAAATTGGAATACTACTAATCTCGTTCAAAAGTCCTAACGGTTATGCATGGTTAGTAGATATTCAAATTCCTGAAATAAATATACCACAAATCGGCACAACTGTATGGCTTTATATGATGACATTATCATATCACTCTAAAGTGGAATATACGTCTAACAGAGTATTTATGTTTTTTGTTTGATTTTTAATTAAAATAAAATATTCATACTCGATTGGGAATTATTGTCGTATTAATGTCTATCACTTTATCTCTATTTTTCAAACATTATTACTCTTTTGCTGATAACAAAAAGGGGAGAGAAAGGTTAAGATTTTGGCAAATAAAGGTCGAATATTTTATTTTGTATTTTCTATATGCATCTAGGTTCATTTACTCATTTTTATTTATTTACATGCATATAAAAAGGGGGAGCTTGGTGTAGAGAGGGAGCATTCAAATAGGGGGAGCAAATTGAATGATCAAATACATCTAATAAATTCAAAATCTTTAATATATGTTTGTTATCATCAAAAGGGGGAGATTGTTAAATATGCTAGTATATGATTTTTGTTTGATGATAATAAACATATATATATATATATTCATTTAAATGTACTTTTTGATGTACTATTTAATTTTTCACATAATTAAATAAATATTTGCTGAATAAAATAAATAACACAGAGTTTAAATTCAAATAGATATTTTATTCAACAAATATTTATTACAATTTTGAATAGTATGAATTTGAGATCTCATTATATATATATATACACAAATTCAAAATTCAATCACAATACAATTTTGATTACATCGCAATTTCTAATTTACAAATGCACCTCATTACATATCGCTCATTCACTCGTATTTATCTTCAACTTTATTGCAGATTGAATCCAACATCTGAGCAATCTGCAAAAATAAATACTGACGTGGTAAAATTGAAAAGAAAATATTTTTGCAGTGTAAAATAAAATGTATTTTGAAAATATTATTTGCCTTAGTTATTTAGGTTGTTCATCATCGTTTAAATTTGAATTTATCATACACGAACAGCTTGTGACATGCACAATAGATCACTATACATGCCACAAAGCTGTGCACACCAATATACACTTGATAAAGTTACAGGGACATGTGAGCACAAGGTCAAACCCAAATCAAATGCCAGGTTCAACCCAAATCCGATGTAGACTCGATTAATCAATGGACAAAACTCAATGCACCCCCTACTTTCAATTGATAAGAAACTCAACTAAATTTGGTTCGACTACTTAGGATAGTGAAAAGAGAATCAAGCTACAACATGTACACATATATAGGCAATGCACATGTATACCAGACCAGGGATGAAATTCACAAGCTCCAAGTCCAAACAACATGGCACAAAGACACAATTCAACAAACAAATCAACCAAACCCAAGTGGATATACAATGGAGCAAGTCACATACACGCACACTACAGAAATAGCAAATAGATCAATGAACTGGTATGAAAAAGCTTCATGGACCCAACAAACAACAAATACACACACACATGTATATGAATGTGTACATATGGTGATACAACAAGTTTATATGGATATGCAAGTAGTGCAAGATCAAATGCCACTAGACAACGAACCAGTGAACAACAAGTGTCGACCAAGCAAGAACACAACAGGTTCAACCATCAAGTTCAAACCATCCAAGTACAAAGGCAAGGCAATGCACTTCAATGATCAGTTCAGGTCAGACCAACCAGATATTACAAACTAAAGGAACAAGAAACAAAACAAAAAAGAATGTTCAGAGAACAGACTTAAAAAAACTTGAGCTAGCTCAATGAACCAGCTCACAAATCAAATGGAAGTACACAAGTGAATCTCTACCAAATGTACATGAACATTTGCAACAAAAAGTGGTGTACATGAACACTTGCAACAAAAAGTGGTGCAAACACAACCAGAACCAAGGTAGGAGTACCAGACTACATAAAGACAAGGCTATGAGTTCAAATGCAATACAACATGAATTATATCAGTGAACATATATAAGCACTGAAACAAAGGAGAAAACCAAACATGGAACTAAACATTGAAACCAAAGAGCAAGTAACAGTTTCAAAATAACTGAATCAATATCAAAACAACACTGCACACATACACAAAATAGTGTCAACAGTCAGTGGTGATGCAATGCAAACTGTCTACAACATAAACAACTATTCTTACATCAGTATAGACTCGAATGTACAAGTCAGTAAAGTTCAAGTGAAGGCCGTAACATCAAATAAAAAATATTAATAGCATGGGACAAAGCCGCACTTAAACAAATGAAACAAGATATATACATACAGTGCATATATGTACATGTTAGTAGTGGACACAATTGATGAACCAAAAACGCAAGCAAGATCGAGACATCACATACATATATGTGTATAAATGAAGGCACAGTGCAAGTTCAATGTAGACAACATTTTTTTTAACAAAGTCAAAAACACATTAGGAACTTCAAAATGAACAAAGACAGAGAAGCCAAAGTCAATATACAAAAATTGGAACCAAGTCATAAGAAACAAATTCAAATCATCGGTCGAAATAAATCAATATTGTCGCAGCAAAGTCAGAGCCGTGTAGCCAAGAATCGGGCCGTGATGACCAAGGCGAAAATATACGGATTCAAGAAGTCAGAAATCATCTCAAACATTCAATCAAAATCATACAGCCGAGATAAATTAATTGACGAATTCAAATGATTATATACGAATGAATTTATAGGACATCGGGTCCTATATAAACCTATAATCATCATCGGCTTAAATTCATTCGAGTTCGTAGTAAACAAAGAATAATCATTCAACTCGAATCATCGATTGAGTTCAAGCAAGAAAATTGGAAGAAGCAAAAGGCATAAATTACATACCGAAGTCAAGAGTCGAACTCGATTAAAAATTAGGCAGCCATGTACAAAGCAGATATGTCGATTGACAAAGCAAGCAACGTGGAATCATCATTCAATTGAGCAATTGAAGTCAACAGCCTCAATCTACCAGAGCACTAATTTGAGAAGAAGAACGAACGAGTTTATAAAGAAGCAGCCATTTCTTTGAAGAACAAAGGCCAAAAGAAATACAGTGAAAAAAAGGGAGCCGACATTTTTTATTTTGATAATTTTTTGGACTGGCCCTTTAATTTGGTTTGGGTTTATAATTATATAAGGCCTTTAGTTTAAAAATTAGGGTTTTGATTTTAAACTGTTTTTTAATTTGTATTTTCCTTTTAAACAATTGTATTTTCTAGTGTGTGACTAGGGGACGAACTACGGTGGTGTAGTTTGAGAATTCGCAACTTAGTGGCTGAGTTGAGCAGGGTTTTGAACGTAGAGTTAAGGTTAGTCGTTAGCGGGTGTCGCGAGTTTACGTGTGTAAGCGTCTGACTGTTTAATTTCTAGTAGAAACTTTGAGGGCAGCACGTAGGCAGGGTTTTGCCGAAGCTGGGTAAATTTGTATGTTCTATTTTTCTGCTATTATCTTTGCTGCTATAATTCTACTGTGATTTGTGTTGCAATTATTTTACATAAACTTCTGCAATAATTTTTATGATTATTAGTATCACCCTATTCACCCCCATCTAGGTTGAAATCGATCCTACACTTTTTATTTTATATAAATTTATTAAATCAAATATTCAATAATTATTGAAAATAAATATATAATAATAATATGAACATTAGTTTTAGTACTTATAGTTCATAATAAATATAAACATGTATAAGAAAATTTTCTGATCAATTTTATATATCAGATAAAAACATATATGCTTTAATACAAATTGTACGTGCGTACTATTACGCATATTAATATTTATATGAATATAAACTAATATTAAATTAAGCTAAAAGTTTCGTCAACTTATAATATTAGATTGCAAACAAAATTATGAATATAAACATTAAATTTTATGCCGTAACCAATCTTCATTGTGACAACAACAATATATATAAAAATCTCACATAACTAATGCAATAACAATGATATGTAAATATCTACGAGCATAGATTATTGAGTAGGTTTGTTTTAATTTAAATTTGATTTGAGAATTTAGAATAAATGGAGCGTTGTTTTGACGGTAATATAAACCTAATAGCAGCCATAATTTAGAAGATGGAGGTGGCTCAAAATCTTTCAAGGTTCGGGTTAGAGTGGCCTTATATAATGTTTGAGAAAGAGAAAAGAGGATCATATCTTTCCTTTTTCTTTCCTAATTTCCTCGATCTATTTTAAACTTTAATTGCCACCATTTTTGGACATTTCTATCATATAATTGCAGCCAAACATCTCTTCCAAATCCATGGATTAATACCCTATTTAAGCCTAAACAAATACATTAATCAAATCAAATCTAATTTAATTTCTTATCAATATCTTATATTGGTTGATAAATTTCACAATATTTGTTTCTCAAATCATATTCAAATTTTATAACTAATATTTAACAAATAATAATTAATTTAATTAACAATTATAAACAAATTAAATCATTCGGTCAAAAGAGAATTCATCATTTCGGTTGTGTGACTGTTGGGTGTAAATTCAATCAGCGATTAACATCGAACTATTCGAATATTAACGTTCAGATGTCACTTAGTAGGTGCTGTGACGTTAATGCTCAAATTTATCTCTTACTCTGTTTCGGTAAATTCCAAATTTAGTTTAATAAGCATTACCAGGTTGCGACATTTATTTACACCAATTATTTCGTCAAAACTATATCACTTTGGACCTATGAAATTTGGTAATGGTCAAAATTCCAATATCGTCCACATTCAAATCTATAGTCCACGCACAAAGTCTTTGGTTCAATAATAACAATCATTATTAATCGAAATGCTTTGGCTAGAGCCTTTAACTTTAAGTTAACTTGAATTGATCGTGATAGTAACCCCATATAACTAAGAAGACGAACCCTCTTTTGAATAGTGCTTCACTTCCAATACCTCCACTTGCCCCAACTATAGTCACTCAATGGATGCCATGCCATGATTTGATTATAACGAAAGAGGAACTTTTATATTGAAGATTCACATTATTCTCAAGTCGAGAGAACTGTGTAAATCAGGCATATCGATATTTTCTGTTTGACCTTAGCTATATTAACCAACAGAAAACTATAGAGTGAGTTGTACTATAGTCATCCAATAGCTATCAATATGTAACCTCTAGGTGCCTCCAGCAGCCGTTAGTAATACACTGCTCAACTTCTGGAGTGCGTTACATATCTAGTCTCAACGGATGCATCGATATCTAGTTTTGATACATCTTGACTAGAAACATTTAAAATGGTATATTTAATTTTATTATGATAAATTACTCATGGTTACAAGACTTTGCAATTACTATCACAAAACATACTATTTATGGATTTTCTATTAAATATACTTTTAAATTAAGTTACTTAATATAACCACATTATATCAAGTATATAATAGAAAAAAAACCTTTATTTCGAACAAGATTATTCAACCCATTAGATATATATAACAAATTACATAATTTCCCCTAAGGCATACCGTTAACTCAATCACGTAGTGCTCATGCGCATGTGACTTTTACTATATTATATATTATTATATAGCTTTGAAAACCAAACTTATAACAAGTATGCTCTATCTTATATACATATATAATATATTATTATATAACTATGAAAACCAAACTTATAACAAGTACGCTCTCTCTCGTGTACATAAACACTCCCAATCCAGTCTAAGGGGAAAACATTTAACCTATCTCTATTGGATCACGGTATCAATTCTAGTTAGTCGTGTAACTAAAGCTCTGCTACCTATTACCCGGTTGCTTGGTCGGCTACTAGATGCTAATTGTAGAGGTTTTGATTGAATTAAGAAACTGTAAAAGATTGACTCGAGTTGATAGGTTCAGTATATATACATGTCGTTCGGCACGAAAGCATGGCTCGGCCTATATACATGGCCTGGTCCATATACATGTCGTTCGGCACAAAAGCATGGCCCGGCCTGTATAGATGGCTCGGTTTATGTGAAGGATCATCTTGTATGCATAGTTCGACCGAGGAAGATTGGCGTGTGTCACCCGGCAAGGGGTAGGTGTTGCTAAGAATTCAGTGAATATCGCTCGGCTAGGGGAGACGTTGTACCATCCGGGTTGGGTGGTTCGGTATGTATCGTTTGGCCTACATGTTTTGACAAAGCGGCTCGGTCAACATGAAGTTGGTCCCAGTGGCTCAGTGTGAATAGTTCGGCCTTGGTCATTCGGTCGATTATGGTTCGGTATTACATGTGCCAAGACGCGCATCACTTAGCCAAGGAAGGAAAGGCGAGACGGTTCGATCAATCGTTGTTCGGCATAAATGGGTCTGCAGGCCTGGGTTGGTGAACTCTATGATGGTTAATGATCTCTTCGACCTATAACAAAGTGGCGCGATTAGCCTTTCTATACTTTAAGTCATGAGGCCGCCTACTTTGAGTCCTTTGATAATCTGCTTCAAGTCAACAGTGAGGTAACCATTGGGCCGACTGAGGTGGATCGGCAACTATCGTTCGGTATGCCTGGCTCGCTGCACAGAAGTTACCTGCTGTGGGCCGAAGTACTGTGTTCCTGGGCCTGCGAAGGGAGTCCCACCTATCTTCGTCTATAAATACAGAGGCAAGTGTACGGTTGAAGGGATCTTTTTTCGAGAACTCCGAGGGTACTCTGCTACTTTTTACACTAGCTTCTTTGAGTTCAAACTTGTATACGAGTTATTTGTACAGATTGTATCTGTATTCAGGTCTCTGAGAAAAGCAATAAAGATTACATTTACAGTGGACGTAGGCAGTTATGCCGAACCAATATAATTCTGGTGTTCTCGTTTTTATTGTTCTTATTGCATTTTACTGCGAAATTCCTTAGTTTTAATTTATTTTCCTCATTAATCTCTCTACACAATCTTATTAAATGGTGTTAGTGACCAATTCTGGTGCTAACATTTTGGTGCTTTCACTGAGAATGGTATTCTCAGGCTATTAGGGTCTATTTTTTCGCTACTGGATTGAAGAAATCCCCCGAAGAAGATCTAAGTTCATTCATAATAAGTTCATATATTCTACTCAGAGTTCCATCCAATAACTCTACAATGGGAAGACCGCGTACCAGATCAGCCTCTCACAATGTGGATGTCAACGAGACTGCTAGCATCCAACAAGTGGGACCCAACAACCAACAAGCTACTCCAGGTGCAGGGACCGCCATGTTCTAAACTAAACAGAGGTTGTCACCAGGACGGAGTTCAACGAGCTGATTAGAGAACTCATGGAAAGCAGGAGACAGTTAATGAGCAAATTCAAGCGAATGCCAACCTCATGACTCAGCTTACTCAACAATAGTATCAGAATGCTAAAGGAAGTCCTACTGCCTACTCCTCGTCCGACAACTCTGCTTTGTCTGATGAACCATTTAGGCGTAGACGCCGTAGAACTGAAACAACGCAAACAGCTATAGTTGAACGATCCACTAGGTATGGTCCAAGTTCCCTACCTGGAGCCATGGCCCTCACATACACCAGGGGTAATCGTATTCAAGTTGGAATAGGAAATTTAGGATCTGAAGCACGAATGGAAGATGGACGACCGGTTCACCAAGGTCACAATGAAGCAGGTCCCAGGACACGCATTTGGTAGATCGCCAACCGAGGAGACACAAATCAAAACGGTCCGCGGGATAGATTCCAACTTGCCACCTTCCATACAAACTCCAGACCTATCAGCTATGGCCAGACAACCGACGAGGAAAATCAAGGCTTATCTAATAATGATTGGGGCGTATCTAGGAGCCATACTCCATTCACGGATGCTATCCTACAGGTCGAGTACCCAGGAAGTTTAACATGCTGACTATTTCGGCCTACGAAGGAAAAACTGATCCCCGACGGATCTAATGAGATATGAGTGGATGATGGATTTAGCTAGGGCAATGATGTAACTAAGTGCAGATACTTTCCAATAACTTTATCTGGAATCGCTACCATGTGGTTAACCCAACTTCCTCCACGGTCTATCTCTAACTTTGATGAGTTAGCGATGAAATTTGTGGAACAGTTAAAGATTCATGCCACTCGTTCCAAGGACATGATGTCCTTGTCGGTGTGATCCAGGTTCTATGGGAGTCATTAAAGGAGTACTTACAAAGATTTTATGTTGCTGCTACTGAAGTCAGCAACCCGAACGACCATGCTATTCTAATGGTCATGATGCGAGGAGCAGACCCAGATTCGGAGTTTGGTGATTGGCTGGCAGGAAAACCTCCAACTACTCTGGAATGTTTTTATTTAAAGGCGCATCAATTTATAAGAAGAGAGGAAGCCAGGTGGACGAGGCGAGACAATGCACCAGGGTCTGGCATGGAGACTGTGAAGAGCAACATTGATGTAAAACAATCGGTGATAACTCTAGGAAGGTCTAGGTCAATGTTCAGAACAAGGCAGGGAGATCTAAAGGGTCCAAAGGAGGACATCCTGGAGTAGTAAAGTGGAAACCAAGGATCCCAACTTACAACGAATACACTCTTCTGAATGCATCTCTGAAAAATATTTACTTATCGACTTGTAACACTTTTCAATATCGAAAGCCACACCAAAAAGAGTCCATTGAAGAACAAAAGCGAACTGGGAATTATTACCGCTTCCATGAGACTTACGAGCACAATAACGAGGATTATATGCACCTCCACGATGCTATAGAAAAGCTGATTCGACAAAAAAGTTATACGAGTTTGTCAAGAATCCACAGAAAGGCAGATAAGGAACATCAGAACTCGATCGTGGGAAAGCTCCACGGCATCCAGAGAAACCTGCTCGGACTGTAGGTAGACTAGTCATAAATATGATAGTTGGTGGATCTCACCCTATAGACAAGAATTGGCAAGAAATGGAGCGGTATACTAATTCCCTAAAGCATGCAGATTTTGAATGTTGTTCAGACATGGAACATGGGACCCCAACTATGCAGCAGCGAATGATGAATGATGATATAGTGTTAAGAAGCTGAGATGCTAATCAAGTGGAGGCGCCTACCATTGATTCGATGGCCATCTCAGCCACTATTGGCCCAACATTTGTGAGGAGAATACCGATTGACTACGGAAGCTCTGTTAAAATTATCTTCAAAAAAGAATATGACCAGATGGAGACAAAGGATCTAAAACCATCTAAAGCCCATATTAATGGCTTTAATGGTGTAGCTACTGATGCAGTGGGTTTTGTTGAATTACCAGTTGAACTTGGAGAAGGTGAATGTAGGAGGGGCAGATCCTCCCGTTTATCTTTTTGGATGTCGATTCTCGTATAATGTGTTTCTGGGTCGACCGACCGTGACAGAGTTTAGGGCAGCTTTGGCCCAATGGTGTTTAGCGTCCCGCACCCTCAGATAAAGAAACTCCTCAACCATCACAAGAAAAAAGAAGTATGACGCTCTGTGTCTGACTCTATTGGTAATAAATAGTTCCTTGCTGTTGCGGCCGGTGCTCGTTTGCGCGCGCACCCGGGAATTAAGGAAAGGATGCCTCTCGGGGCAACTTTGAAGTTTCTGACTGATAAAGGAGTAGGTGTTGTGCATGGCAATCAGGCGACTAGTCGTGCATGTTATGTGGATGAGCTGAGAAAGGCCTAACAAAGAGAGAAAGGAAAGGTCGCGGAAAACTCCGTCCGCAGCCGAGCCTCTGAAGATTGACAGGTAATTACCAAGCCTTGGCTTGGGTAACATGATCGGATTTATAGAGACATAGATCCGAGGGACGATGATGAGGAACCCAAGAAGGCAAAAGCAACACCTGCTGAACTAACGATTGATATTCTAGTCAGCTGCGATGACCCATCGTGGGTACTTAAGATCGGATCACAACTCAAACCCTCGATGATCGAGGATTTTACTAATTTCCTCCGAGCGAATCTGGATGTTTTCGCTTGGACACACTGCGATTGTGTGGGATTTCTCCAGGCATTGCGAGTCATTTATTGAACATAGAACTGAAATACGTGCCGGTGAAGCAAAAAAGGAGAGGCATGGACCCGGAGAGGTCCGCTGCTCTCAAAGAGGAGGTGGACAAACTCAAAGCCAATGGGTTCGTCGGTGATGCCCTCTGCCCAGAATGGGTCTCTAACCCCGTACTAGTGAGAAAAGTGAACGGAAAATGGAGGACCTGCGTGGATTACTCAGAACCAAACGAAGAGCTTTTTCAGTCACTTGGGACGACACAGACTCATCATCCTCATCAGAAAGTGAAAGTGACAATGAAAATGAGCAAGCAAATGTATGCTTCATGGCTTCATCAGACGATGTAAGTGATCTTAGTTTCGAAGATTTAATTGAAATTAATTCTGAATTAGTAGACTTAGCCAAGCAACTTAAAAGAAAAATAAAGATTTACAAAGAAAATTAGATAGGACAGTCTTAGAAGTAGATATGCTGAAAGATGAGAAGAAAATATTAGAAGAAGAACTTGAAATTTCTCAACAATCAAATTCTAACTTATCTTCTCAAATTTCTTCAATATCTGAAGAACTAGAAATTCAGAAAAATAAAAATGATGTTTTATTTTTTGAAAATAAAAATTTACATTCTAAAATTAAAGATTTAGATTTAGAAAAATTTAGTCTAAAAGTAAAATTTGATGACATCTCTAAAAATGTCTCAAATTTCAATAAAGGAAGAGAAAATCTTTCTAAAATACTAGAAAATTCTCAATCCACTAACAATAAATCTGGACTAGGATTTAAGAAACAAAATAATTTTGCTAAAAGTAGAATTAATAATAATAGTAAAAAAGATATTAGGAAAACAGTTTTTTCAAACACTAAAACCATTAAGATATGGATTCCAAAATCAAATAATATTTTGATAAGAAATAAACATATCAAAATGTTCATGGAAACTGTTCAAAATAACAAAAACTATGTTTATAAAGGGAATTCTGAACCCGTATGGGTTTGGCCTCCTAAGATCTAACTCTTAGGGCCCTAAAAAGAAACGGGTACCAACTTTTTATGAATTTTTGCAGGTACCACATAAAAGGAAAGGAAAGTGGATTTTGGATAGCGGTTGTTCAAAACATGACTGGAAACAAAGAAATGTTGTCAAATATTATCTACTCAAAAGGAGGATCAGTCACTTTTGGAGATAACTCTAAAGGTTATATCATCGATAAAGGCAATGTCAGCAGCAACGGTACCACTAATTTACCTCTCATACTGATGTTTTATTAGTCAAAATGTTAAAACATAATTTATTGAGTATTAGCCAGTTATGTGACAAAGATTTTAATATAACTTTTTCAGAAAATAAATGCAATATTTTCGATAAAAATCATAACACTATTTTTGAAGGAATAAGAGATAAAAATATTTATATTTTAAATATGAACGTTAAAAATGATTCAAATTTGTGTTTAATAGCTAAGGAAAATGATTCCTATCTTTGGCATAAAAGATTTTGTCACATCAATTTTAAAACCATCAACAAATTAGCAAAAAAATAAATTAGTTAAAGGTTTACCTGACATGAAATTCAAAACGAATATATTTTGTGATGCATGTAAATTAGGAAAATTAACAAAATCTTCTTTTAAATCAAAAAAAGTAATTTCTACAGAACAACCACTTGAACTTTTACACATGGATCTTTTTGGTCCAACTCAAGTTCAATCTATTAATCATAATAGATATGTGTTTGTTATTGTAGATGATTTTTCTAGATACACTTGGATTTTCTATTTAAAAAACAAAAGTGATACTTTTTATAATTTTAAAGTGTTTGTTAAAAGAATTCAAAATATTAAAAGTTTGAAAGTTAAAAATATCAGATGTGATCATGGAGGAGAATTTGAAAATGAAGTTTTTGAACAATTTTGTAACAAGAAAGAAATTAACCATATTTTTCATTTCCTACAACACAACAACAAAATGGCATTGTAGAAAGAAAAAATAGAACGTTACAAGAATGTGTAAGAACTTTATTAAATGGAACCACTTTATCAAAACATTTTTGGGCAGAAACTGTAGCTACTGCTTGTTATGTATTGAATCGTGTTTCCATTCGACCGTTAACTAAGAATACTCCATATGAACTTCTAAATGGAAGAAAACCAAATATTTCATATCTTAAAGTTTTTGGTTCTAAATGTTTTATTTTGAATACTAAAGATCGGCTAGGAAAATTCGATCCAAAATCCGATGAAGGAATATTCATAGGATAATCAGAACGAAGTAAAGCTTATCGAATTTTTAATAAATGAACTCAGTTTATTGAAGAAAGTTTACATGTTTCATTTGACGAAAATTTTAAAAATATAAATCCAAATATTACTATTGATTCTGATGATGAATCTATTCAGAATAAAAACAGTACTACTAGCGAAAATTTTGATACTATTAATGAAATTACTGAAAATACAAACATTACTACTAATATAACAAAATCTCCACCTAAAATTTTACGGGATCATCCTATACAAAATATAATTGGCGAAGTAAATACGAACGTTAAAACCAGAAATCAATTAAATCAAGTTGGTCATGTAGCTTTTCTCTCTAACATAGAACCTAAAAATATAAAAGAAGCCTCAACTGATGACTACTGGATTCTTGCCATGCAAGAGGAACTAAATCAATTTGAACGAAATGTAGTTTGGGAACTTGTTCCTAGACCAAATGATCAATCTACTAAATGAGTTTTCAAAAATAAAGCAGATGAATTAGGAAATATAACTAGGAATAAAGCCAGATTAGTTGCACAAGGATATAATTAAGAAGTGGGAATTGACTACGAAGAAACGTTTGCTCCAGTAGCCCGACTTGAAGCAATACGAATTTTATTGGCGTTTGCATGTTTTCATAATTTTAAACTTTATCAAATGGATGTTAAAAGTGCATTTTTAAATGGTTACATAAAAGAAAATGTTTTTGTTGAACAACCACCTCTTTTTAATCATGAAAAATTTCCGGATCATGTTTATAAACTCAAAAAGGCTTTATATGGTCTAAAGCAAGCACCTCGTGCTTGGTATGATCGTCTTAAAAGCTATTTATTAGAATCTGGTTTTGAAATTGGGAAAGTAGATCAAACTCTTTTCATTAAGAAAACTAATAAAGATATTTTGATAATTCAAATTTATGTTGATGATATTATCTTTGGATCAACAAATGATAAGTTATGTCAGGAATTTTCAACTATAACGACTAATGAATTTGAAATGTCTCATATGGGAGAATTGTCATATTTTCTTGGATTACAAATTAAACAAATTGAAAATGGAATTTTTATTAATCAAAAAAAATATTGTTATAATTTAATTAAACGATTTGGTCTGGAAAACACTTCTGCCAAACCATATGAGCACAAGGATTCATCTCGATAGAGACGAGGAGGGCAAAAGTGTTGATCAAAAACTATATCGTGGTATGATTGGTTTATTATTATATTTAACAGCTAGTCGACCTGATATAATGATGAGTGTTTGTTTATGTGCTAGATTTCAAGCAAATCCCAAAGAATCACATATGCGAGCAGTTAAACGCATTAGTCGTTATCTAACTAAAACCAAAGATTTCGGACTATTTTATCCAAAAGAATGTCCTTTCGAATTAGTCTCCTATAGCGATGCTGATTTTGGAGGAAGTCGGACGGATAGAAAAAGTACTAGCGGAACATGTCACTTCATTGGACGTTCCTTAGTCTCTTGGTTCAATAAAAAACAAAACTGCGTTTCTGTATCGACATGTGAAGCAGAATATATATCTGCTGCTTTGGCATGTGCACAAGTCATTTACATGCAACAAACACTTCAAGATTTTAATTGTCATCTTGAAAAGTCTGTAATTTATTATGATAATACTAGTGCAATAAATCTTTCTAAAAATCCCGTCAATCACTCATGAACAAAACATATAGATATTCGTCATCATTTTCTTCGTGATTGTTTGGAAAAAGGATTGACAAATTTAGAGTTTATTAATACTGAAAATCAGATTGCTGACATTTTTACTAAACCATTAAATGAAAATAGTTTTATAAGACTTAGATGAGATTTAGGAATAATGTCTCTAAAAGAGTTATAACTAAAAATATGCAAAATGTTTAAAACAAAAATTTTCTGACCAAAGTATGATTTGAACCCATGACCTCTTGCTTGCTTATTATATGATGTATTATAGCCACTTGAGCTATAGTTGTTTCTTGTCTTAATTACCCTTTTTAGTTTAAACTATATTTTCATACCACTATTTTTACAAATTATTTTGCTATTAATTACCTGTGATTAGAATTAAATACTAACTCTCAACCACCTGTTTTTAAGTAAACAAATTCGTATATAAACAATGTTCAGGTTTCAACCAACTACTAAGAAAAGTTTATATTCAGGATTATTTGAAAATGTCATCCAACAATGATTCTTACAATTCCGAAAACTCTCATTTATCGTACACATCTCCGGATGATGATTCCGATCGTATTCCTGAAAACGGACCCTATCCTATTTTTCCCTTACCTAACCGTGTCCTTAAATTCTCTCCTTCCCCGGATAAAGACCCACGACATGGCTGGAAACCACGAGAGAACACTCATACCGGTTATACACCGGAAAAGAAGAAAGGCAAGAAAGCTATGGTCTTATCTCCTTCAACTAAACAGAAAATAGATGAGATACACCACTATCAACATCAACAAATGGAACTACAAAAGGAGTTATACTATGAACAAAAAATTATGGCAAGACATTTAAGCTTTCTAGAACGGATGGCCATAAAAATCTGTTCGTCGAAAAAGGAAGACATTGTGAAATCAACAACTAGACCCTCAACCTCCTCAAATCCTACTCAATCACTTGTAGCTCCTATGTGGTCACCTATAGAGAATGTTCCATCTCCAAATTCTTGGGAACGTCGACATTAACAACCGGTGGCTAAGCACCTTTTTAATATATATATATATATATATATATATATATATATATATATATATATATTGCTGATTTTCTATAAGTTGTATTAATATCATTTAGAAATAATAAAAAATTTCGTGATACAACTCTTTAAACCAAAACAATCATAACTGGGCAGAACAACAGGGTCGGTCGACCGAAATACTGAATCAGTCCGCCGATTCCTTTCCCGAAAACTCCTTCTGTTCATTTAGCAGAGTCGGTCGGCCGACCAGACATTTCGGTCGACCGAATGACTTAAATCTGATGCAACCGGTTACAAATTTTAACCCACCTATTTACTTTTTTCACCTACCTTTTCATTTTTCACTTTCCCAATTTCAGTTTTCTTCCTCAAATTCCATTAAAACTTTATCAAATTTCAATGGCTCCGAGAAAGAAAACTAAAACTACCGGTGCTTCTTCATCAACTCCAGTGGATTCTCAAATAGCCTCATGGCTTGTGAGCGATAAAGCACTCGAAAGATGGATTAAACTTCAAGATGCCAAGATCTTCGAAGAATCCTTCGTAAGTTACGCCGATTTCTCTTCTTACGGTATTGAAAATGCAGCAATTGAAAGTGGGATTGATACTTTTCTTGACCATAGAAAGAACAATTTGAAAATTAATCACATTATGGTTAAATTATTTCTTGCTAACCTTAACCTTGTTAATCCTCCTAGAAACATCGAAAATTGTGTTTGGACATCGGTATGTGGTAAGGAAATTTTCCTTTCACTAGATAGAATAAATCATATTTTGAATGCTCGACCGGGTGGAATATCTTTACAAGATGTGGATTGCAATATAATGAGACGCGACCAAATAAGCCATCTCTTTTTTGAAGATGATGCTATAGATTTTAGACAAACATCATCTCTTCGACTAAAAGCTAGACTTTTTCATCGTTTCATGATGAAATCCATTGTTCCCAGAGGAGGATCCTACCACTTAGTGTATCCTGAAAATTTTAAAGCTTTACATGCTATATGTGGGAATATACGAGTCAGTTGGACACAATTACTTATGGATGAGTTTCTCTCATTTAATCAAGGCAAGATTCTTCATATTTATTATGGAGCATATATAATGAGATTAATCAACAACTCAGTCTCACATGCTCCAGAATCCGAAACTACCGAAGTTCATCATTTTGATTCAAGGACCATATCCAACTACGCCAAGATTATGAATTTTAATCAATGGCATGCTACTTCTAGAGATCAACTACGCCGTAGCCATTCCACACCACATCCAACAACTCATTCTACGGAACGCTTAACTTGCCAGTCCACAATTCAAGGACCAACACCTGGACTTAGTACGACAGCTGCTATTGATCTTCTGGCTCAAAATCAATTAGTTTTAGATGCCCGTCTACGGAAAATAGAAGGAAGGTTCAAGAAAATCAAAGGCTTCTTTGTTAATCTTTGGGATGTGTTACCATGCACTTTTGAAGCCGGTGCCTATACTCTTGCCCCTAGAAAAAGACCAGCACCTAATTTTTCTTGGTCAACTTCGGAAAATACAAGTTCAGGAACATCAGAAACTCATACTTCTCATACTCAGCGTCGTGGTAAAGAACAAGCTCCTCCTGAGGAAAATATTCGTCCAGAATTTTGGGATTCCGACGACGATGAGTAGTGATCTTGTTGGTTTATTTCTATTCTGTTTTTATTATGAACAATATTTCTATTTTCTGCTATGTTAAGTACTGTATCATTAACATTTCATTTGTTATCGGTATGTAACTTTAATTCTATGTTCCGAAATTTGATAAATGGTTTTGTATTTTTTTCATTTTATGCATCATAAGTATTCCTTTTTGTCGATGATAAAGGGGGAGAAATATATAAAAGCTAACAAGTTTTTGCAGAAAAGTCGCCATATATTCAGGGGGAGAATTACAATATATACTACTTCGTCACATAAGTATTGTCATCAATCAAAAAGGGGGAGAATGTTGATTCATAGATTTTGATTTATGACATAAGCTTCAGAGATCATAAGACGAACTACAAAGAGAATACTCTACAAAGGCGACAAAAAGAGAATAAAAGTATATTGTGCACTACAAAGGAGACAAGACTACAATCCAGAGATTAGTATTAATATTTTATTATATTGAGTCTTAGAATATTGTTAAAATCATTCCTCAAGTAGTCACACACATGCAAATAGTTGTATACTACTTTATACTTGAAAAAATATGATATGTGCACATAACATCAGGTCGGTCGACCGACAAAGGAATTCGGCTGACCGAACCTGTTGTCAGTGCACAGACATGCTCTGTTTTATGTACGATTTTAAACTCAACTGACCGACCAGAATTTTCAGTCAACCGACCTGGAAATAACGGCTATTTTTCTGAAGAGTTGCGATCGTTCGTGAAAAGGAATCACCTTTAATCCAAGAGATATGGTCACAACCTTTGATTGAAACTCTTCATGAAAGATTGTAACTATTCTACAACTATATAAACATGTTTAATTCATTCCTACTTTTACCAATTTTTGTTTATAATTCTGAAATCTATTCTTTATTTATTTCTACAAATAAAAGCATTCATTCTCATTCATTGTCGCTAGAATCTCTAAATTAATCCATATACTTCGATTCTATATCTTCCTTCTAAATCTTCACATACGCTACATACTCTTGAGGATTTGATTATAGGAAATTGTACTATCAAAAGACAATCCGTGTTATTCAGAACACACTCGTCAACAAAGTATTTGTATTAAGTTGAAGTCCTCTTTGGCTGTTGAGGCGGAAAAATTCCTGTTCGGCTGCTCAGGTGTGGTATACCTATTCCTCCGGGTTAAGTGAGGGGTTTAGTCTAAATCCAGAGGATATTCTGGGACTGGACGTAGAACGGGAAGTTTGAACCAGTATAAAAATTCCTGGTGTGCTTACTTTAATTTTTATTTTGTTGCTATTATTAGTTTCCGCATTTATATATTATATTACACGATCCTTAGTACTGCACGTACATTTTCAGAGGCTACCTCACTGGCCCATAAGCACTCCTGTTTTAGCCACTTTATGCCAACTCACGGGAGTCGGGTCCACGTATATACCTCAATAGAACGTCGCCACCATCTTACTTCATTCTGGAATCTCCACCATATGCACGATTGTTAAAGTGGTTTTCGTGGTTGGCAGAGAGTTTGAAAACTTCCGATCCCGGTCTCTTTAACAACCCAGCATTATTATAACACTACGGTCATTTCAAAATAGTTTATGCTTCAAAACCAAAATGTCATTGCCATTTCAAAACCATGTCAATATGATATCATTTACATTTCAAATATATCATTTCCCAAAATCATAGCACTTTCAAAGTTACAATCTTTCGAAATCAAAACACTTGAAATAAAACACTTTCAAATCATAATACTTTGAAACACATAACTTTATAACATAACTTCCACCACTTAAATGGTTAAAATACTTTATAAAATAAACTAGCTTCTTCAATCTCACAAATCAATTCCAAAACAATTTGAATTTCTAAATTTTAATATAACCAAATCCCAAATCATAAATTTCAATTCAATTCAGTTTCCAAATAAACCAGTTAAAAATATATTGATTTCAAAACCGATTTGATCCATAAAATACACCATTCCAAATTCTGCATATTTCAAGCTTTAAGTATTCAACAATTTCAAAACTAAGTTTGATAATTTGATATATATATATATATATATATATCAAATTCAATTTTCTATTATTTAGTTTCAAAACATTTACTTAATAAATCCATTATCATTTAAATAAAACCCAAATTACAAATAACTAAATGTTTCCTTTAATTTATTTATACTTGAAATATATATTTAATTCACCTTAAACCAAAATCAAGCTATAAAAATCATACCTTCTAAACTTTCAAATTTAATAAATTTCACATCAAGCCTATTTGAGTTTAATTCTTAATAAAATTCAATTTCAAATAAATCTCAAATTTATCTTCCAACTTTAATTTTATCTAATTCATTATAAACTCTATCTTAAAATAAAATTTAAATATATAACCATATTTTCTCCAATAAAAATCAACTTGTTATTAAGCTTATTCTATATTAAAACCAATTTTACATAGCTTAAAACCAAAATAAAATTTACATAATATCTAAAATCAATATTTATCTAAAACCATATATTTCTTTACAAAACCATAGAAATCATTTCAAAAATATTATATATATATAGACCACGGTGTCTGTACATAATTTTCTATCCTATGGTTAAGTGATACAGATATTTATCATTTCTATCCGCAATTTAAAATATAAATATGGTTATATATCATTTCAAACCGCTATCCCGAATAAAATAAAAATCCATAACAAACTTTCCGTTTATAACAATGTAAATTACAACATCCATTCATCCAATATCAATCATCAAACATTTATCACAATCGCCATCCAATACAATCAAATACAACAATATAGAACATATAATAAATAACAGGTATTAATTGGCAGTATAAAAATAACTATTTTATCAAAATAAATTCAAATAAACTGAGATGATGATTCAAAATATGTGAAGCAGTCATAAATAAATTTCTAATCATGTCATAAATCAATTTAACAAACACAAGAAATTTTAGAAGTTGTGAGTGGGTTAAAACACTCACCTCTTGAATAAACTGAATCTAAATCCAATTTAAACCCAAAATTCGAACGTTCTCCGAATCTGTCCAAACCTACGTTAAAGTGTCCGGAATTCCACTACGACCCTAATGCAAAAACCCATGCAAAAATAGGACCTCGTATGTAAAAGTTATGCGAGCTAGAACTTGTTGAAATTGAAATTTAAATAATATAAAATATAATGATCACCCAGTCAGAGGCGGCCAAGTATGCTCTTCCTCAACACCCAGCCAAAACCCAAAAATCGAAACTTTCCCGACCTAACCCACTAGAGCCGCCGTCGATTGACATCACATTCCCCCCACATGTTCACCACGACCACCGATCACGCAGCACCGCTCCCCCATGCCACGCGGCACGCGATCATCACCGATCTTCGCCTCAAAATGCATAGCTGCCACTGGGTTAACCAAACCCTAACAAATTATCATGGCCAATCTAGTCATCCAATCATTGAACGAATCATGCCGATACCATCCCCTCGGTCCCCTCTATACAGCAGTACAAGTGATTCGACGATCCATCGACGTTCGTCGGAGCGTGATGAATGGCCGATATTCGTTCTTCAATTATTGGATAAGAAAAGGTTCAAATTGGAAAACGAATTACAGATCTGAGATGCGCTCATCGAGAGCTTCAAATCGATTTATAATTCGCTATAGTTTGAGGAGATTAAAATTTTGAATTGATTTTGAATTGCAACTGGATTTGGAATTGGGAATTTGTCTGCCATTGAGGAAGAGGAACAATAGAAGTTTCTGTATGTACAGGAATGAGAAATAAAAAGGCTACTAGGGTTTATAACCGGATATGTATAGGTAGAGCTGAGAAATAGAGGAACACATACGATTGGTTTGGACCGTCGAACGATAAATGGCCCGAAAAGCCCGTTCTGACTCCGGAACGAAATTGGGTCAACCCATATATCAAAATAGATGTTTTAAAATATTTTAAAATCAATGGAATAGGTTTCAAGTTCAAATTCCATCGTATGAATAAGTCATGCAAAAAATAAGTTATTTCAAATCGATTTCAATTGATTTCAAGGCGTTTCAAGTCCGTACGGTCAAACGACAAGCCCGATCGTTATGAAACTTGAGATCCTACAATGATTCACCATTACGGATCCGATAAAACAAGTTTCATTGAAATCCGAGTCATTGGCCAAAATGGCTATTTTACATTAATTAAATAAATTAATAATTAATTAATTAAATCAAATTTTCAATTTCAATTCTATAATTGGCAAACTTTATCATCTTTAATTTCTAGAACAATTTCTATAATTTAAACAAGTTTAGATGTCAATTTAAAGTTGAACAATCCATCAATTTCAGTGTTAAATTTCAATTTCAATAAATGCAGAATTATAAATTAAAATTCCAAATTCCATTTATTAAACTTTGAAACTTTTTATTCAAGTCTTTCATTACAATAAGGGTATAACTAACATTGATCTTTTAGCACATCAGTGTTTCCCAGTTTCATCTTAATTTCCCATTATCATAATATTTAAATATTTAATTTCATTTATTTGCAATAAATCCAATTACTATCTTTTAAATTCAAATAAATTAATAAATCTCGATTTCCATTCTTTTATTACCAATCATTGTCTTATGAATAAACTTAACATTAGTATATATCCAATTACCCTAATATTTACACAGTCGTCAACTAAATTCATATTAACGTGGTTTTTAATTACATTTAACTGCAATGGATTTAAGTCTAATTCAGTAAATTAAATAAATGGGTAAACAAGTAATGATTATCACCATTTGCCAAATTTAATCCCATTCATACTTTATTATCAAGCAACAAATACTATAATTACTTATCTAACATTGATTTTATCAAATTACAGTTTATTGCGTACTATTTCATCAATTAATATAACTTTGAATTTATTTCCTAATTTACTATTTATAATCAATTATAGTCTTACAATTGTTTCAATTTATTGGGTTGCACTAAATTAGTTATTAATTAACTTGCATTAACATTCTTACATTTCATTCCCGCTATTAATTCATTAGAAAATTTCAAATTTTTATTTATTCCAGATTTAATTACCAAAATTTTATTAAATTAACTAATTTAGTTATCGAAATTTACGGGTCGTTACACTCTCCCCCACTCAAAAATTTTCGCCACGAAAAGGAAAAAGACAGGTAAAGAAGGAATTAAGTAATCAATGTATCTTATTCAGAAATATTAAATTTATAACCAGAAAAATTCATAAAATTTAATAAAATATATCAATTTATAACCATTGGATCCTTTTATACTCAAATTAATAAAGTTTGGAAAATATTTTTCAAAATTTTTCTAAGTCCAAAATTTACGGAAAATTTCGGCAGAGTCTCCTTTGCACGGGGAGGCTCGGAAGAAATTATAATATCAAATATAATAACATATATCACAATATTACAAAATAATTTGTCCTACCAACGGGAAAAAAAATATAATAGCGCTATAAAACCATAATCCGAAAACGTACCTATTTATCGGGCAACAAACGCTTAATTCTGAAACCAAAAGCAGTAGCAATTGCTTCCGTAGCCTGCATTTCACTTATATAATCTAAAAAGAGTTAATAATTTTATAGAATGAAATATTTACAGTTGTTTCGACCTCTCACAAACAATCAGTATAAACAACAATCACTTGCAACCAACATACATCATCATATAAAATCAAAAAAATCAATTATCCATCCATATCAGCCAAACAAATAGTTAGCTCGGGATTAGACACTTTTAAATTGCATAGAATGACAAATAAACTATTAAGTGTACCATTTACTCAACAGTCTTAGATAAAGCTGAATAGATTATTCAAACATCCAAACCATTTTAAAATATCCTTGCCCAAACAATCCATAAGCCCAAACAAACAACAGTTTCAAACAATAGATCAAATTCATTCTTATTAGTTTCATTACATAACATTTGTTGTTTGATTTCCTTTTTTATTCATATAATGATTTATCTTTTTAATTTACATTTAACTTCTTACAATTTTTCATTTATTTTCATTTATTTATATCATGTAAATTTTCTTTTTATTGTATTACATGCATTTATTCACTACTTAATTTCATTTATTTATTTTAATAATAAATAGTTTCAACATTAGCTTAAGTTCAAAATCTTTACTTACATTACTCATTTCCTATTTCATTCAATTAGTGGTATTAAAATTTTGACTTAAGTTTATAACTATTTTCATGTCAAATTTCTTATTTATAAAGTAAATTTTATTGAACATCTTCATTATTTAAGTATTACTTGTATAATATTCTATTGCATTTTCTTATTAACATTTCAACTTTTTAAATCCTTTGGTAAGTTATATATATGTCAAAGAATGCAAAATTAAAATTACACAAGTTTAACTTATTTCATTTTAATTAACTTAATGTTCAATAATCATATTCTTCATTTATATAAGTTACAAAATTCAACCTTCTTGTAATTTCATTTATAACTTAACATTTAATTTCTTATTACATTTAAAGGTTCCAATTATTAATTAGTTACATTCTATTTCACTATAATAATTGAAATTATCAATTAACGAAAACTTACGAACTAAATACCGGGTTAAATTTCAAATCATTTTAAGATAAATATATACTTACAACTTATATATCCAATTATATTTAAAACGATTTAAAATTTGTATTTGTTTACCAAAATAAATCTACAGTAAAACTACAACAGTGGCATTCCCACTTCGAAACTCGAAAATGAACGTCGATGATGCGTGCACTCATCACCGAATTTTTTTTCCAACGACAAAGAGGGGAGTACGGAACTTATTTCTTTCCAAAATTTATTTAAACAATTCTTTCAAATTATATTGAAATATTTATACCAAAATATACTTCTAATAATATTATTATATTCCAAAATCCTTTGAAAGTAATTTTCAAAAATCCCGGAACTTAAGTTCTAAAATTTCTGATTTTCATTTATTTTATTTTCTTCAAATTTTGTTTCCAATCAATATTTATAAATTTCCCTCCCTAACAATCAATATATTACAACCAACCACAACCTTTATAAAATTTATCACCTTATATATAGAAAATATAATAGGTAAAATTATTTCATTTACCTATATTCATAACAAATATTGTGTCAATCTGTCCTATTAAGTGTTTAGAAATCCCTATTGATGCCATAGCGTCCTATGCACCAACCAGAATTTTTAAATACAAAATGGAACAAATTAACACAATATCAAAACGCTTTTATAACACTAAAAAATACGCACCCTCATATATATATACACTCAGCGACTCATCATAGGGCATTACTACCCTATTAATAAAGTGTCAGACCCCACAAAGCTAAGGTTTTCGCTAAACCTCAGTCTAATAGCAAATGTAACGTCCCGCCTTTTTATACACTTCAAATCCACGATAAACCACACACATTAGACTTAAACCATACAGAAGGGCGGATTGTTATTGGGGTGAATAAGAAAAGGCAGAGAAAGAAAAACAAAACAGAATCTTGCAGCGGAACGACAAAATATAATAATCAAATAAACAGTTCATGAAGCTATTTTACAAAACATTTGATTATACTTATACAACACATATCAGAGTTGCCCGTATCAGAGAATAATAAATAACAATGTTGCGGAACAGTATGAATGTAGTGGAATAATATAATAGACAATAGTAACACAATTTTTGTCTTCTTTCTCCAGAAATCAAGTCTTCAAATCCTGAAATGCTCAGGCTAATCCGCGCGAATTGAAAAGACAAAACACTCAAGTCAGAACTAAAAGATCTTATGCGAGTTAAATCAATAGTAAATAATAAGAGTGGAACGGCGTCAGAGATGTTTACGGAATTTGAAATCTCCTATCCAGTGTCTAACGTGAGTGCAGTAACTTAATAGATGCTCAGGATTCACTTCTTTTAAGGATCCGTTAAACTATTTACTATGTAGTAATATTTCGCTATTATAATAATGTCTATAGTAAAATAAACTTACTTTTAAATAGCATTAAGGAGTTACCTAATCTCCCCCTTAACACAATAATAGTCCAGTAGTCCATCCAGTATCAACGTATCTCCAGATCGGGAGACTACCCTAAATACTCCACGGGCTACGGGAGAAAACCAAACTCGTACAAGACGCGCTAGGGTAGGCAACACGGCACAAAGAGGCAATGCCAGGGTAGATATACCAATTACGCATCCAGAATGATGGTGATGCATAGCACGCAGCTACCGCCCACCTCGAGCCACGCCCCCAAAAAATCAAAAAGGGCCCCAATCAACCACAAAGTAATAGAATGGTATCGAAGGAATGTGTCCAATAAGAGGGGCTACCTCACAGGCCCGTAAGCGCTCCTGTTTTAGCCACCTTATGCCAACTCACGGCAGTTGGGTCCATGTATATACCTCAATAGAACGTCGTCGCAATCCCACTTCATTCTGGAATCTCCACCGCGTATACGGTTGTTAAAGTGGTTTTCGGTGTTGGCAGAGAGTATGACAACTTTCGATCCTGGTCTCTTTAACAACCCAACGTTATTATAACACCGCGGTCATTTCAAAATAGTTTATACTTCAAAACCAAAATGTCATTGCCGTTTCAAAACCATATCAATACGATATCATTTACATTTTAAATATATCCTTTTCCAAAATCATAGCACTTTCAAAGTTAAAACCTTTCGAAATCAAAACACTTGAAATATAACACTTTCAAATCATAACACTTTGAAACATAACTTCCACCACTTAAATGGTTAAAATATTAAAATACTTTATAAAATAAACTAGGTTCTTCAAACTAAAACAACTCAAATTTCTAAATTTTAAATTTAACCAAATCCCAAATCATAAATTTCAATTCAATTCAGTTTCCAAATAAATTATTTAAAATTATATTGATTTCAAAACCGATTTGATCCACAAAATACACCATTTCAAATTCAGTATATTTCAAGCTTTAAGTATTCAACAATTTCAAAACTAGGTTTGAAATTTCATATATATATATATATATATCAAATTCAATTTTTTATTATTTAGATTCGAATCATTTACTTAATAAATCCATTATCATTTAAATAGAAACCAAATTACAAATAACTAAATATTTCCTTCAATTTATTTATACTTGAAATATTTATTTAATTCACCTTAAACCAAAATCAAGCTATAAAGGTCATATCTTCTAAACTTTCAAATTTAATAAATTTCACATCAAGCCTATTTGAGTTTAATTCTTAATAAAATTCAATTTCAAATAAATCTCTAATTTATCTTCCAACCTTAATTTTATCTAAATCATTATAAACTCTATATTAAAATATAATTTAAATACTTAGCCATATTTTCTTCGCAAAAATCAAACTTGTTATTAAGCTTATTCTATATTAAAACCAATTTTACATAGCTTAAAACCAAGGATAAAATAACATTTATACAATATCTAAAATCAATATTTGTCTAAAACCATATATTTCTTTACAAAACCATAGAAATCATTTCAAAAATATTTTATATATATAGACCACGATGTCTTTATATAATTTTCTATCCTATGGTCAAGTGATACAGATATTTATCATTTTAATCCATAATTTAAAATGTAAACACGGTTATATATCATTTCAAACCGCAATCCCGAATGAAATAAAAATCCATAACAAACTTGCGATTTATAACAATGTAAATTACAGCATCCACTCATTCAATATCAATCATCAAACATTTATCACAATCACCATCCAATTCAATCAAAAACATCAATATAGAACAGATAATAAATAACAGGTATTAACGGGCAGTTATATTCAATAATACATTAAATAACTATTTTATCCAAATAAATTCAAATAAACCGAGATGATGATTCCAAATATGCCAAACAGTCGTAAATAAATTTCCAATCACATCATAAATCAATTTAACAAACATAAGAAATTTTAGAAGTTGTGAGAGGGTTAAAACACTCACCTTTTGAATTTAAACTTAATTTAAATCTAATTTAAACCCAAAATTTTAACGGTCTTCGAATCCGTCTAAACCAGCGTCAAAGTGCCTGAATTCCACTACGATCCCAACGTAAAGACCCGTGCAAAAATCGGACTCGTTTGTAAAAGGTATGCGAGTTAGAACGAGTTGAAATTGAAATTTAAATAAAATAAAATATAAAATGATCACCCAATTAGAGGCGGGCACGTATGCTCTTCCTCAACACCCAACCAAAACCCAAAAATTGAAACTTGCCCGACCTAACCCACTACAACCACCGCCGATCGACACCATACCCCCCAGACATTCGCCTCGACCACCGATCACCCAGCACCGCTCCCCTCCCGCCACGCGGCACGCGATCATCACCGATCTTCGCCTCAAAATGCACAGCCGCCACCGAGTTATCCAAACCCTAATGAATTACCGCGGCCAATCCAGTTGTCCAATCATTGAATGAATCATGTCGATACCATCCCCTCGGTCCCCTCTATACAGCAGTACAAGTGATTCAACGATTCATCGACGTTCATCGGAGCGTGATAAACGACCGATATTCGTTCTTCAATTTTTGGACAACTAAAGGTTCAAATTGGAAAATGGGTTACAGATATGAGATGCGCTTGTCAAGAGCTTCAAATCAATATATAATTCGCTATAGTTTGATGAGATTAAATTTTTGATTTGATTTTGAATTGCAACTAGATTTGGAATTGGGAATTTGTCTGCCATTGAGGAAGAGGAGCAACAGAAGTTACTGTATGTACAGGAATGAGAAATAAAAAGGCTGCTAGGGTTTATAACCGAATATGTATAGGTAGAGCTGAGAAATAGAGGAACATATACGATTGTTTGGACCGTTGAACGATAAATGGCCCGAAAAGCCCGTTCTGACTCCAGAACGAAATTGGGTCAACCCATATATCAAAATAGATGTTTTAAAATATTTTAAAATTAATGGAAAAGGTTTCAAGTTCAAATTCCATTGTGTGAAGAAGTTATGGTAATATCAAGTTATTTCAAATCGATTTCAAATCGATTTCAATTTAATTGATTTCTAGGCGTTTCAAGTCCGTACGATCAAACGACAAGCCCGATCATTATGAAACTTGAAATCCTAGAATAATTCACCATTATGGATCCAATGAAACTGGTTTCGTCGAAATCTGAGTCAGTGGCCAAAATGGCTATTTTACATTAATTAAATAAATTAATAATTAATTAATTAAATCAAATTTTCAATTTCAATTCTATAATTAGCAACCTTTATCGTCTTTAATTTCTTGAATAATTTCAATAATTTAAACAAGTTTAGATGTCAATTTAAAGTTGATTAATCCATCAATTTCAGTGTTAAATTTCAATTTCAATAAATTCAAAAAATTTAAATTAAAATTCCAGTATCCATTTATTAAACTTTGTACCTTGTCATTCAAGTCTTTCATTACAATAAGGATATAACTAACATTGGTTTATCTTTTAGCACATTAGTGTTTCCCAATTTCATCTTAATTTCCCATTATCATAATATTTAAATTTTTAATTTCATTTATTTGCAATAAATCCAGTTACTATCTTTTAAATTCAAATAAATTAATAAATCTCGATTTCCATTCTTTTATTTAACCAATCATTATCTTATGAATAAACTTAACATTAGTATATATCCAATTACCCTAATATTTACATAGTCATCAACTAAATTCATATTAACGTAGTTTTTAATTACTTTTAATTGCAATGGATTTAAATATAATTCAATAAATTGAATAAATGGGTAAACAAGTAATGATTATAACCATTTGCCAAATTTAATCCCATTCACACTTTATTATCAAGCAACAAATATTATAATTACTTATCTAACATTGATTTTATCAAATTACTGTTTATTGCATACTATTTCATCAATTAATATAACTTTGAATTTGTTTCCTAATTTACTATTTACAATCAATTATAGTCTTACAACTGTTTCAATTTATTGGAATTGCACTAAATTAGTTATTTATTAACTTGCATTAACATTCTTGCATTTCATTGCCGCAATTAATTCATTAGCAAATTTCAAATTTTTATTTATTCCAGATTTAATTACCAAAATTTTATTAAATTAACCAATTTAATTATCGAAATTTACGGATCGTTACAATTTCATTAATAAACTTTACCGTTTACAAAATGACAAATTAAAGCCTGCGTTATACTATTGCAGCAAAAATATTTTCCAAAAAGAAAAGAAAGGAAAGAGGGAAGCTTAATAGCCTAAAAGCGGGAAGGTTCGAATGTTTACTTCCTTAACATCTTCCTAGTGGAACAACCTCGGACTGCGCTTTCGAAATAGTAGGGTCCTTATTCCCATCAGGATCGTCACACACACACACACACACACATATATAGCCGCCTGTGTTCCTTCAGAGGCAGAACCAAGAAGGTCATTATGCTCTTGAACCAATTTTCGTCTGCAGTATTCCTGGGCTTCTTTGATCAGATGTGGCTTTTCCAAGAAACTTAAATCAACTTCTACGCTGGGTCAGGATTATCTTTAAGAACCATCTCTTTAGTTGAGCGTAAATGTCATAAAGAACATTATGGGCAATTTTGTTTAGGTCTCTCTTTACTTACAGGGCTTCCATTCCAATTTGCATGCTCTTTTCTTCTACTACATGACATCTTGCTCCATATCCATGACCTTCTTGTAAGATGTCTCCAGTTGAGCTTCGTAATCTGCCTCCCTTTTATTTCTTCCTTTAATGTCTTGGGAGGTGGCATTCAAATCCCATCTTAGCTTCATAATTTCTTCTTGGGCAGTGGTAAGAGCCGGCTCCAAATCTGAGCCTATTGTGCAGTTCCATCACGAAAGCAATGAATCAAAGGCGAAAGGATTACAATAAACAACAACGCACCTGAAACCATAACTTGATAACAGTAACATTACAACGTGTTAACCTGAAACCCTTAATGGAGGAAGTCTAAGAAATTTTTTAAGCAGGGCGAACTGGAAGCAAGTAACACAGGAGGGTTCGATGCAGCATAATCATCGATAAGTAAACGACTCATCCTCTCTACTAGATTAGACCCTGCACCCTCTTCGGGAATAATCAGTAAGCATGAAGAGGGTGCAAGCATGTTGGTGGGCGACAGAGAAGCTGCAGTAACCGGTGAAGGAGGCGGAGGATCATCCACCCTCGGTTGCTTCTATGACTCTCATGTGCAAAAGGATCTCATGAATGTCTTTTCCTTTCATTTTTCCTCTTCTTCGAAGTAAAAGCGGCGGCAAATGACAACATTGAATCTGCACAGTCAAATTCTCTACAAGAAGGGGGAGTCAATTTCTTGACATACAAGATATAGGTGTGTGTCAGAAAGTAGTAAGAAACCGTGGCCAATTGAATGGATGACAAGCAAAATATAGCAAGCCATTCCTTAAGAAGGGTTGGAATGGCATGTAGAGGCCACGTGTGATATGCTCAGATGATACCGAAACATACCCTTCGGGGGGGGGTAAATAAATGCGATCAGAGAGAGAGAAGGGACCCTAAATTTGTAACCGATAATCCCAAAACTAACCAAGATCACCTCCACCCTACTTCTCTCACGAATGGCCGATGATAATTCAATAAAAGAAGAAACACGATTGAAAGAGCCAGGAGGATCGTCAATGGCCATTCATAACTACACTAAGTAGAAAAAATGAATTACTAGCAAAACAATAAAAATCGACCTTAAGACAATAGGAAATAGAACTTTTGTAGAATTATAAATAAATTAAAAAAGGAATTCCAATCAAAGATTTCATCAGCCGATCTAAAAATAAGATCATGTAAATAGCCGCTCGAACTTGAAGTAAAAAGAAAAATGAACCCAAAAATCAAATGAAGAGGACGCCTGAAAGAATGATAAGTGGAGAAATTCATCTTACATGTGAATTTGTAGGCTTTAATTTGAATAAAAATGTGAAATTGAAATTTCACATATAGGTTTTCCTTTCTCTAACCGGTAAAAGAGGGAGTGGGAAGAAGAAGCAATATTTATAATTCAACAAATAAAATCTTAGCTTCAAAACCCCAAAGTACTATGAAATTAAAACCATTATATATTAATCATTTTTGAGAAACTAAATATATTCTCTTGAGATACGAAATGATTCATATAACAATAGTCAAGAAAAGCAACCAACCATAATAGACAAAAGGGACTAGTGTTACACCCATCTTTCGAGTCATGTTGTACGATGCGTAGGCAAGTTAGATAGTAAACTACGATGTAAAATCAAAAAGAGGTTAAGCCTATAGCATAGTAGCTCACTTAAATAAACTGGGCTAGTTGAACCCAGAAATAAGACATGTAGGATCAAAATACATAGCACAACAAACACACACTACAACTCTAAGACAAAATGTTATAGTCACGTATCTTTCAAGAAGCAACTGCTCCAATATGCCATAATAAGACACAAAGATAATAAGGCCAACAAAACTAGCCTAACCAATTAAAAGATCTGCTTAATTGAACAAAATTCAAATTGCAGCCAATTAACGAAAACCACACAATGATTAAAAATATGAAGCACCATTAAATGACATATTAGATTAGATCATTATGCACAAAATTAGCTAGTAAACCAGGTAAAGATAAGCTGCACCATGTTTTCATATTCTTGTTTTATGGCCCGATTATCTACCAAAATTCTAAGTGCAGAAGCAAGCAACCTTTGTATGACAATCAATGCAGTACCAATGCCAGCCAGGGTGGAGCAAGGCAAGCCAAACAAGGACTGTGCTGCACCTATAAAACTCCTAGCTCCAATAGGAAGCCGCTTCGACATGGAAAGTTGGCCAAATACATCCCTACCAAAATCAAGTTCACAACAACGGAGATGTGCCGGCACATTTTAGAAGCAAATATCTAATGCTACATCAATGAAAGATTAGCTTACAACGTCCAAACCTGCCCTTAACTACACTACCTTTACATTCCTGGACTTAGGTATGATCCTATGTTGGAACAACGTCCAGATGTAACGACCCTCATTTTCGATCCTCGAAAGTTGGCACCTAATACATCCACAGTATTACAATATCGCGCATTCAAGTCCTAGAAAGTTAGATAGTTAGGGTAAAATAAAAAGGAAAAGAACATGGGAAATATAATCTCACAGTAGAACGACAAAATGTAACATAACAAAGTTTGTAAAGCTGCCACTCTAAAATAAATGGTACATCAGAGTTAAAAACAAACCTCATCAACCTAGACGGTTATAACTTTCCGACCTTAAAATTGCTGATGGGTGTACATAATAATATAGTGGAAAAAAATATACTATGGCAAGTGAACATCCTGCTCAACTCCATGAGCTCCATGTCCCACCAACGACAACTTAGAAAAACTCGATCTGACCGAAACATTAAAATAAAATAACACCCGGATCAGTCTGGAAAACCAGCATGAGAAAACTCCAGAATATGATTAATATACTGTAAGACCACGTTGCTAAACACAGAATTATTTTTACCTTATGAGATAAACATCCATAGAAGAAAGACTGAAAACAAGTAGGAACAAAATCAGACCTGAATGAATTGATACAAATAATTAAACATTGAGAAGTGCTCTAGGTATATCTCGATGTAATTAATAAAATGATTCCAAGGTTTGAATCAATAAGGAAAGGAATTTTTTTAACAATGACTAAGAGGGTGCACCTTTTTTATCATAAGTATACCTCTAGAAAATATACTTGAGAGAGTCATATATTCTTTGACTCCCTTGGAAACCTCCAAGCAGTTCCCCATCAACCTTACCGAGAATTCGAGTATTTCATAAATCCGCACACATACATCGAAAACAAATCTAGAGTAGATGTGAAAATACCCTAATGAAAGCAAACCCTACATATCCCGACCACACTCGCTCTTTTGTTTTAGTCATTTCCAGCAAAGGACATCAATGCTCAAATAAGAAACAAATCGTTTTACATATACTAAACTCGAAGAAGATAGCAGAATCGATAGTTAATATATCAACCATCGAGAATAACAAAACGGTTGTACATGAAAATTAAATTTCTTAAACCATTTGACTCACACTTGTGCTTGATTATCGCGTAAAAAATATTTGTGAGAACACTTTAAAAAACAAACACTCTTAGAAATATTATTTTTAAAGAGCAAATTATATTTCTCAATGTATTAAAAAGAAGTGTAAAAAAACGTCATTAAAACATCATTTATTATAAACGGAAAACAATTTACACTTAGCTTTATTTTTGCACAATGCTTTTTAAAGATTTTCTTATTTATAAATTTTCACTTATATCTTTTAAAACAACATTTACTATCCCGAAAGATAATAAATCAATTTAAAATACATTTATAAATTAAAAATGATGTTAATCATCTTGAAAAATAATTAATATAAATCCTTTATAAATTTAAAACCATATTAATTATCCAAAAAGAAGACTAATCAAATTTATAATCTTTTTATAAATTTAAAACAACATCTATTATCCCAAAAGATAATTAATCAAATTTATAATCATTTTATAAATTTTAAAAAAAATTAATTATCCCAAAAAAAATTAATCAAGTTTATAATATTTTTATAAATTTAAAACAACATTAATTACCCCGAAAGAAAGTTAATCTAGTTTTAATCTTTTTATATATTTAAAACAACATTAATTATCCCGAAAGATAATTAATCAAATTTATATACCTTTTATAAATTTAATACAAAATTAATTATCTTGAATGATAATCAATCAAATCTATAATCTTTTTATATATGTAAAACAATATTATTTATCCTGAAATATGATGAATCAAATCTATAATTTTTTATATATTTTAAAACAACATTAATTATCCCGAAATATAATCATTCAGATTTATAGTCCTTTTATAGATTTAAAATAACATTAATCACTGCGAAAGATAATTAATCAAATTAAAAATTCTTTTATAAATTAAAAACAACATTAATTATCCCGAAAGATAATTAATCAAATTTATAACTCCTTTTATAAGTTTTTAAACAACACTTGTCCTTATTTCAAATTTCTCAAAAATACTTGAAAATATAGTTTGAACAACTTTCAAAGTGCAAAAACGTGATCAAACATTTATTTTGTAAAAATACAAGCACAAGTTCAACACACACAAAGGTATATGGAGATGATATTTCATAAGTGACGGTGTAACGTTAATCGCTATAACAACACTTACATAAATTAAACAATATGTGAAAAATATTTCAACCAAAAATCAATACAAGTAACATAAGAATATAAGTAAGATGCATATAACAGTAGATTAATAATGGCGAGAAACCTCTTAGGGTCTCTCTACAACAATCTCCTCCAAAACAATGGTTATTTGTGCAATCCGATTTTCAAGCAGGAATTCAAATCCTAACAAACAATCAAACAATAATAACAAACATATTGTTAAGAACAATTAGCAATTAATAGCTACCATATCATTTATTAATTAATCCACATATTAATTAACTTCTAAAAATAATATTTTTTCGGTGACTATTCTGCTCGACAAACGTCCAAAATAATCCATTCCATTTAATTATAGCAGAACGGCTGCTAAATCGATATCACAACACGAAGTATAACTAACTTAACTATGTTAAACGTAATTAAATTAAATCACTATAATTTAATCATTAATTTATACTTCATTGAAACTATCAGTTACCATCCAAGCATTCGACGATAAGCTATAGCAATACAGGTATCATATAGTTTATTAAAGATGAGTAACTTATCAAAATTTCATTTGATGCTTTCGTTTTCCAGTTCGATCCAAAATCGAATAGCGTTCGATTTTATCTCGAAATTCTACTATCTCCAAATTCAATGAATCCACCTCCAATGCATAGATATCATCGATACAAGTCTAACACAAAAGACCACGTTTAAACTCAATCTCATATGAATGAAATATTGAATTTATAAGATTTGGAATCAATTAAATTAATTAATAACTTAACTAATCAAAACAAATCACCTAATCCTATTTCTTACACAAAGAAAATCAAGATCGTATCACTTATACGTGCACAGACCCCTACCATAACCTTCCATCGCTAATTTTTCCATCCTCACTCGATGAAATTTTAATCCGACTTCACCAACAACTCCCACTTCGAAATCTCCACCAAACCATCACCACGCCATCGAGCTTGACATTGCCAAATAGATTGCGACTTGGGTAATCTCATGCGACCATACATGAGTCGCATATCATTTCAAAGAACTACATGCCTCCAAACTTTGAGAAAAAATGCACTTTGACAAGAGAAAGCAAATGGAACCAACTTCGTCGCTATCTCCTCGTATATCTTTGTCCAAGCGAAACCCTAGGCTAGCTCACTAACATCAATCATACCTAGCCATTGCCGCATGCTACCAAACTCTACTGATTTGAAGATTTGACCAATAGGAACTCAAAAAATCCAATTTCATAACTTTTCATTGAGTAATGAATTGGTTTTGATATTAGAAGGAGGATGGTTGATTTTCTTTCTTTGTTTTAGCTTATAGGAAAAGATAAAAAGAAAAGAGAAAGAGGAATAAGGAAAAGTCAGCAATGTTAAACTAAGTAAGTGTTGAACTTAGTTGTTTCGCGATTTCTAACGTCTCGCTACATAGAATTCCATTCGTGTACGAACCGCGAACGATAAAACAAAATACAATCGTGCATAAAAATGCAACATAATTTCAAAACAATCATAAAATATACTAATTATCATATTTTGTAAAATCGCAAAAATACCATCATTTGCCCAAAAATACATCAAACAATAATTTAAATACTTTCCAAATTAAAAGTTATCAAAATATCCTATAAATTCATTTAAAAATACGCCATTAAAAACCAAGTCAATTTATTAATAGTTAATTTTCTTATTATTTATATGAACTACTTATTATTATATATAAATTTACAAAATGAGTATACCATTATTATTTATTTATTAAATGGAGTTAAATAATGCTATTAAATCTATTTAATTAATATTTAATTCACAGTTTAAATATTAAATGTCACGACCCGAAATCCATCGTTCGAAAATCGACATCCAACACCTCACTTGTATTCGAATGCCAGAGATTCAAACGCCAGACTCCAGTTCGGTGAAGCTTATAACAACATTAGATGAATACAACACAGCAAAAACAAAATGAATTTCATTGATCACAACATATGGATACAAGATCATTACAACAATTGAACACCATCATAAGAGTGCTATATACATGATACAACAACAAAATATAACGCCACAGCTAAAAAGACAACATGACAAGTGGATAACGCCAACACGGCTTCCAAAAAGAGAGAGCAAGAATCCATCATAAGCACCTTCAATCCAACTTCAAAGCTTCAAAGGACTTTCAAACCCAAAGCTTCCAAAATCCCACAGCTTTCAAACCAAAGACACCAAAAGACTTCTAGATCCAAATCTGAACTAGCTTCAGAACATGACTAACCTGACTCTAGGCTGTCCATGTTGAAAATTATGGGCACCCAGAGTTTAGGAAGGGAAAAATAAACTCCGGGTTAATCATGAGACTGGTATGAGTAAACAAAACCAATTGTTTGAACAAAAACAATTTACAAAAAGAAATCTGTTATGCTTTTTGGAAAATGAAACTGCTATAAGGCTTCCCGGCATACACACAATGCAATCGCACACTTGGGGGAGATTTCTCCTTATGATAGTCAAACATGCTTGATAAGCGAAAACTCTTTTGATATTATTATTATTAGTGCATAGTGTAGAAAACATTTCGAAAGTATAATATTAATCTTAGCCAGCATACGTACCATTATAGTATGCCCATTATAGCTACCATGTTAAATGGTAGGTTCTACAATTAAAACAGTACATGGCTTATATTGGATGATTGGATTTCCAACAATGGCCAAGGCTATGGAACTTCCTTTAACCGAAAGGATACGCCTCTGGAGGGACGTCCTGAGAACTTAACCAGCTCTCTGCCAACACAAGGTCGGGTTGCCTCTGTAACTAGGTAACTAACTATCACGAGTATGCCAACCTTCGGTTGTAACCGACCTTTATCGAGGGCCTCAACACCAACAACCATAAAGCAAATTATCTGGGCTCCATACCAGAATTCCACTTTTTATTCAGAAGGAAATGCACATACCCTAAAGGACGCGACCCTCATAACCTTGCCATCTTTTCCTATTTCGACCATTTCCGGGGTGTGAGGTACGATGAAGTCTCGTCTCACAAAGCTACGCTTTTCACAAAATTCATGCTTCGATCAACAAATGTCATCACTTAGCATGCCACACTACCAAGTTGGGAATATATCACCAATAACCATTAACTACATAACCTCTGAGCTCGTACGTCTCAGAGAAGGGTGTTAAGCTAAGAGAATAAATTCTCCACCACCAAACAGAAATGTATTTCATGGAAATCAGCTTTACATCTCAAAGTGTAATGTCAGACATACATCAAAACAAGTCCATCCTGGGTCTGAATGGAACTGAAGGCACTTCGTCCAATAAAGGAAGAAGCCCTTGCAAATCTGGGCATCAACAATACCAATCGAACTCCCAATCACATATGCATATCTCTATACCGGAGCAACTCAGTGTAGAGACAATCGACAGGTAATCCTCTCGTTTTTGAAAATACCCGATCTTCAACCATCGTCTTCAAATGCACTTCAATTTCGTCGTATCATTATTCGAAATGGGTTTTATGACTTATTTTCCTCTCCCGGCTTAGCCGAATAAGAAGCGCTTATTTTAAACACGTGGATATGTCAATCACAAAGATTCACCATTAAGATTCGATGTGGGTTTCGGATAACCAAATGGAATCCGACTCCCTATCGCATCGGAATTCAAATGTCATTAAAGGTCAACAATTTACTTCAATTCAGAAGTTCATAATCACACAGCAATATATCACAGATGTCACAGCTCGAAACAAAGCAATTCATATCACAAAGTACCACAATCACATATCAGAGAAATCAACCAAATCAAGGTATTCAATAATAATCCAATTATTCATAAGCAAGATTAAGTAATTATGTGATTATAATTAATTAATCATATAATTTCTTTCATTAATTATCCTTAATTAATGATTAGTTAACCTTAATTATTAACTACCTAACCTTAATTGTTTATTAATTAACCTTTAATCATTATTTAATCTTTAATCATCAATTAATAAATTAATTATTCTTTAATTAATTTCATTAATTAATTTATTCTCAATTATAAATTAATTAATCTTTAATTAATAATTAATTAACCTTTAATTAATTATTCTTTAATTATTAAGTAATTATAAATCATTTATCTTAATTAATCATTTATTTATCATTAAAATTTTTAATTAATAAACCTCATAATTAATCATCATTAACACATAAATTAATTCAATAGATTAAAGTTAATTAAAAATTAAAACAACATTTCGTCTTAATTAACTCTTTAATTATATTAATTATTTAGAATAAATTAAGAATTTGTTTATAAATAATGTCCATAATTAATAAATTAAACTTAATTACTTTAAAAATAACTTAATTAAAACCTTTATTAATCCAAACTTAAATCAAAACAATTGTTTAAAAACATAGGTTAAAAATATTTAAATTTGAATTTTGTTTAAAGTTTAAAAATCTGTTTTATGACAACCCGAGACAATCCCGAGTGTCACCCCGAGCCAAATACAGTTTTCTTCGAGTCTTCCCCTATCCATCCTATTTTTTTCCTTTGTTTTATTTTTAAGTTTTTAAACCCGATATGTACTCGAAAATATTCGATCAAAATCTAGAGAAACACAATCTCCCGGGGTCGACTTCGATTAAAACCTTTTTTCCCCAAATCCATGCTACCGACACAATTTAAGAACTTGTGCACATGCACAAAGATTCCGACCACCTCTGGTCGATGCTGAGACCATCAACAAAACGTCGATGATCCTCTCAAGCCTTTAGACAACCTAGATCGACGATCACACATGCAAATCGAAATCGAGCATTTAAACTACCAACTGGAACAAACCCAGACACCCAAGATCACCTCGTACTTACAACTCCGACCATCAGAGGTCATGCGAACGTACCCGAAGCTTTATCGATGTTCAACGCCTGGATTCCCTATGTCTGGTGATGCAGTGGAGGATTATGCAGCGCACCAGCGAGTTATGTTAAGTCACCTGCCTTGAACGCCTGCCTTGAACGACATAGCGAGTTATGCCTTAAGTCGTTTATGTCGCAAGTCGCTTATGTCGTAAGTCATTTCTTTTAAGTCGCTCACCTATGCCGCTTTCTATAAGTCGCTCACCTATGCCGCTTTCTATAAGTCGCTGACCTCCTGAAGCTGTGCTATGTTGTTAAGTCCCTGACGTTATATCACATGTGTGGGTTGTATCGTTAAGTCGTATATTGTTGTAATTTTCTTATCTCGTGTGTTGTTAGGTCGTGTGATGTTGTAACTCGTGTTGTATTTTCTTATGTCGCATGTGTTATGTCGTGTAACTCGTAAGTCGTAAGTCGTATGTTGTTGAGTCACATATGTGTTGTACATTCCTATAAATAGGGGCATGATGTCATTGTAAGGGGAGTTGATTTTGAATAAAATTTGTGTGTGAGCTTTTGCCACCATTGTTGAAGTTGAGTGTGATCTCCTTCTTCTTTCCATCTTCGGGTTATTCGTGCGCGAATCAACGAATTTGAAGCCAATTCTCGGTATCACTTGCGAGTGATCAACGATCGAATTGTAGATCTTTCAACATGGTATCTTGCGAGATCAACGGGTTGGAGATAGCTAGATTCCAGCATCATCACGATCAACGGAATTAAGCATTTATCGTGCTATCGGTTTATTTGACATGAAATCATCATTTCGTGAGGAAGATCCTAGATAGGTTGCGAAAGTTTGTATCTAAACTGTCCGAGCCTAGTATAAGCTGCGTCAATTGGTATCAGAGCTAGATCAGTGCGTCAATTGGTATCAGAGCTAAAGTAGAGACCGAAGCGTCTATCAGAGCCAAATCAGAGATTGAACCGCGTCAATTGGTATCAAAGCCGGAAACGAGATTGTTTAATGATCATGCCTTCGAGACGTGCTAATCGCTATCATAATGTTGAAGATTTGTATAGAAGACAAGAAGCTGAGCAGATGGAGCAGCGTATCAATGAAAATTTCAATGAGGGTATTGCAAAGTTTGAGAATTTGACGAACGACACGAATCGAAATCAAAGGAGAACGTCACCAGTTTCGAACCAGAGTGGAAATAGGGTTTCACCATCGGTTTCGGGAGAAAGGAGGATGTCACCCCGGTCTTATCAAGATAGGAGAGAATCATCAGTTTCAATGATGCGAGACCACCATGGGTATCGAAATGAAGAGGGAAGAACTCAACGTGGGTTTGAAAATGAACCATATCGTGATGTTGAAAGACAGGGTAGAAGGGACATGCGTAGTCGTAGAGACATAGATGGTCAGGATCAATATCGAAATACATATGCTTTTGAGGAGGATGGTGATGGAGGTAGTATTCATTATCAGAATCGCGGTCAAGTGCGAAATCAATATCTGGATTCATAAAATGATCGTAAATGGGAGTCAGGTATGAGGATGGAAATTCCAGAATTCAAAGGTGGTATGAAAGCAGAAGAATTTCTTGATTGGTTGGCGAATGTTGAAGAAATTTTGAAATTCAAGGAGGTGCCTGAGCATCATAGAGTCTAATTAGTTGCTACAAGACTAAGGGGAAGAGCTATGGCTTGGTGGCAACAAACTAAACTAACTCGAGAGAGAATGGGAAAACCAAAAGTTGTCACTTGGGAGAAGATGAGAAAGATGATGAAAGCGACTTTCTTGCCGTACAATTATCAATCTCTTATGTATCAACATTTGCAGAATTTGAGACAAGGGACGAAGACCGTGAATGACTATGCAGATGAATCCTATCAGTTGATTGCAAGGAATGATATTATGGAAACTGAGGAACAACTAACAGCTAGATATATTGGAGGGTTACAAATGCAAATTCAAGACATGGTTAATATGTTTAATCCAATGTCTGTTGCTGAAGCACATCAGAAAGCTCTAGCTTGGGAGAAACAAGGGAGACGAGGAAGTGGTGTGTTTGCAGGTTCTTCCAATCAGAATAAGGGTGCTAGTAGCAGTGCTAATGTTTCCAAGGCAGTCAATAAACCAATTGTCAATGAAGCTGCTAAAGCAAAGGTCAATAATAGTATCAAGTGCTATAATAGTCAGGAGTTTGGCCATAAAAATAATGAATGTACAAAGCCAAAAAAGAGAGCATTAGTTGCAGAGGAATGTGAATATGAGGATGTGGAAGCTGAAATTGATTATTCTCAACCATCGAAGTTTGATGAAGATGAAGAAGTTGTGTCAGGAGACGAAGGGTGTAACTTGATGACAAGAAGGTCTTTTTTAGTGCCAAAGCATGAGAATGATTCTAGTTGGCTGAGAAGCAATACCTTTCAGTCTACATGTACTATCTTGGGAAAAGTTTGTCGATTTGTTATTGATGCGGGAAGCTGCGATAACATTATTTATGAAGAAGCCGTCACGAAGTTAGGGTTGAAGACTGAAAAAAATTCTAGACCTTATAAACTGGCATGGCTAAAGAAAGGTGGAGAAGTGACAGTGGGAAGACGAGCATTTGTTACATTTTCTACTGGGAAGAAGTATAAAGATGATATATGGTGTGATGTTGTCGATATGGATGTGTGTCATCTACTATTGGGAAGACCATGGCAATATGACAGAGCTGTGCAACATAATGGTCGCACCAACAGCTACAGTTTCATGTTCGAAGGAACCCAAGTTACCTTAGTTCCTAAGAAGCGTGAACAAAGTGAAAGCAAGTCAGAGAAGAAAGTGGAATCAACGAGCCTATTATCTACGAGAGAATTTGTTAAAGAAGTGGAAGATAGTGTTGAATTGTTTATGTTGATTGGATATGAAATAAGTGAAGATGTCGAAATTCCTGCGAAGGTTAGACCAGTGTTAAATGAATTTGAGGATGTCTTTCCTGTGGAATTACCCAAGGAATTACCGCCATTGAGGAATATGCAACATCAAATTGATCTAGTGCCAGGTGTTATTTTACCGCATAGGCCGCATTATCGTATGAGTCCAAAAAAGCATGAAGGGTTGAGGAGACAGGTTGAGGATTTGCTTGAGCAAGGGCGTGTTCGAGAGAGTCTCAGTCCTTGTGCTGTACCAGCTCTGTTGGTGCCGAAGAAAGATGGTTCATGGAGAATGCGTACCAACAGCAGGGCACTCAACAAAATAACTGTCAGATACAGATTTCCTATGCCAAGACTTGATGATCTATTGGATCAAATCAGTGGGTCTGTAATCTTTTCTAAGATCAATCTTAAGAGTGGTTATCACCAGATTCGCATAAGACCAGGTGATGAATGGAAGACAGCATTCAAGACTCGGGAAGGATTATATGAATGGTTGGTTATGCCATTTGGTCTATCTAATGCACCAAGTACATTTATGAGGGTGATGAATCAAATTTTCAGACCTTACATCGGGAAGTTTGTTGTAGTCTACTTTGATGATATCTTGATATATAGTGCTAGCACAGAGGAGCACATTCAACACTTGCGAAAGGTGTTAACTATTCTTCATCAAGAACAGTTCTATGCAGCGACGAAGAAATGCGTGTTCATGATGCCAAGTGTTTTATTTCTGGGTTATGTTGTGTCTGAGGAAGGGATACAAGTGGACCAGAGTAAAGTAGCCGCAATCAGAAATTGGCCACAGCCCAAAACTATAACAGAAGTCAGAAGTTTCCATGGGTTAGCTTCATTATATCGAAGATTTATACCGCACTTTAGTAGTGTAATGGCTCCTGTTACTGATTGTATGAAGGGAAAGCAGTTTTCATGGACGAAAGAGGCAGGATCTGCTTTTGAGCAAATCAAGGAACTTTTAACCTCAGCACCGATTCTAGTGTTGCCAAATTTTCAGTTACTATTTGAGTTACATACGGATGCATCGAAAGTTGGAATTGGAGGAGTGTTGAGTCAGAAGGGTCGTCCAATCGCCTATTTCTGTGAAAAACTTTCTGGAGCAAAGATGAGATACAGTACTTATGATGTGGAGTTTTATGCTATTGTGCAGGCTGTGAAGCATTGGAGACATTACTTGTTCCACAAAGAATTTGTTTTGTATACGGACCATGAAGCTTTGAAACATTTACAAGGGCAGAATAAAATTGCAGATAGGCATGCATCATGGATAGCTTATTTGCAACAATTTACATTCGTCGTAAAACACAAGTCTGGAGTAACTAATCGCGTCGCCGATGCATTTAATCGGAGGGAGAATTTACTAACAACCATGCGAGTAGAGGTGGAGGGTTTTGACTTACTTCCAGAACTTCTTACTTCAGATTCGTATTTTTCTGAAATCCTAGACAAAGTCAAACAAGGAAGCATGGATGGATATATGCTGGTTGAAGGTTTTGTGTTCAAAGGAAATCAGTTGTGTATTCCAGATTGCAGTCTACGAATGAAAATTATCAAAGAATTACATGAAGAAGGACATGTGGGCCGCGACCGTACTATGCAGTTGATCTCAAAGTCTTATTTTTGGCCGTCAATGAGGAAAGAGTTTGAAAGGTTCGTTCAGAGGTGCCATATTTGTCAAGTTTCAAAGGGGACCGCAACAAATGCAGGTTTATATATGTCGTTGCCTATACCTACTAAACCATGGGTGGATGTTAGTATGGACTTTGTATTGGGTTTGTCGTGGATGCAACGTGGCAATGATTCTATCTACGTGGTGGTTGATCGGTTTTCAAAAATGGTACGTTTTATCGCATGCAAGAAGATGGCAGATGCAGTTAGTGTCGCACAGTTATACTTCAGATAGATCTATCGACTTCACGGGTTGCCTGAATCTATTGTATCGGATAGAGACACACGTTTTCTGAGTCCTTTTTGGATGAGTCTATGGAGAATGGTCGGGACAAAGCTGAAATTTAGTAGTGCTTATCATCCACAGACGGATGGACAGACAGAAGTTGTGAATAGATCCTTAGGTAATCTATTGAGATGCCTCGTGAATGACAATTTGAAGAGTTGGATTACAAGCTGTATCAATCTGAGTTTGCACACAACCATGCAGTTAATCGTAGCACTGGGTTTAGTCCATTCCAGGTCGTTTACTCAACAATTCCTAAGGGACCATTAGATTTATCTATAATACCACAGCAGAAAGGAGTGATCAAACGAGCTAGTGATTTTGTGAATGAATTGCAAGAGTGCCACAAGGTTGTGCAGGAATGATTGCTTAAGGCGAATGAGAAATATAAGCAATCTGCAGATATTAAATGACGAAATGTTGAATTCAAAGAAGGAGATTTTGTATATGCAGTATTGACTAAGGATCAATTTCCTATTGGTACTTACAACAAACTAGTTGCTAGAAAGATTGGTCCTTTGGAAATCGTAAAAAAGATTAATGAGAATGCTTATTAGTTAAAATTGCCGGATCATATCCATACTGCTGGCGTTTTCAACGTCAAACACTTGATTCCATATCATGAGAATAAGTAGTTGAAGAAGAGGAACGAGTAAATTCGGGATCGAATTCTTTTCAACCAGGGGAGGATGATGCAGCGCACCAGCGAGTTATGTTAAGTTGCCTGCCTTGAACGCTTGCCTTGAATGACATAGCGAGTTATGTCTTAAGTTGTTTATGTCGTAAGTCGCTTATGTCGTAAGTCGTTTCTCTTAAGTCGCTTACCTATGCCGCTTTCTATAAGTCGCTCACCTATGCCGCTTTCTATAAGTCGCTCACCTCCTAAAGCTGTGCTATGTTGTTAAGTCGCTGATGTTATGTCGCATGTGTGAGTTGTATCATTAAGTCGTATATTGTTGTAATTTTCTTATCTCGTGTGTTGTTAGGTCGTGTGTGTTGTAACTCGTGTTGTATTTTCTTATGTCGCATGCGTTAAGTCGTGTAACTCGTAAGTCGTATGTTGTTGAGTCGCATATGTGTTGTAAATTCCTATAAATAGGGGCGTGATGTCATTGTAAGGGGAGTTGATTTTGAATAAAATTTGTGTGTGGGCATTTGCCACCATTGTTGAAGTTGAGTGTGATCTCCTTCTTCTTTCCATCTTCGGGTTATTCGTGCGCGAATCAACGAATTTGAAGCCAATTCTCGGTATCACTTGCGAGTGATCAACGATCGAATTGTAGATCTTTCAACACGGTATCTTGCAAAATCAACGGGTTGGAGATAGCTAGATTCCGGCATCATCACGATCAACGGAATCAAGCATTATCGTTCTATCGGTTTATTTGACACGAAATCATCATTTCATGAAGAAGACCCTGGATAGGTAGCGAAAGTTTGTATCTAAACTATTCGAGCCGAGTATAAGCTGCGTCATCTGGCTACCTCTGATCCACTGATGACGCTGTAGTTTATCGAACTCCGAACAATACTAAAACGTGAGCTAAAACCCTAGATCATCAACGTTCAGCCACCATAATGACCAGGAATTTTCCTGATAATTTTTCACGAGCTCGTCCATCACCCGGTTACCCTTAACCACGATCCTGAGGCCACCACTTCCACCGATCACCGGAATTTGCCACAAAACCCAAAATCGATCAACTTACCAATTCTTCATGAATACTTACTTAAAAATTCTGATTCCACCTTTAAAAATCATCGTTTTTGAAAAAATTTTAAATGATGTACCTGAAACCAGAAATCATGATGTTTGAAATTCCAACATATTTTGAGTTTGTCTGTATTCCTTGATTTTCCAGAATATACTTTAATTAATTATGCTTAAAAATATTTTTAAAACTTAAAACATGATTATACTAAAATGTTTTGTTTGAACCTTAAAGCCCTAAGAAGATTATAGAGAGAGCATTTGAATTTTTTACAGGTATTGATGCCAGGAAACCTGGAACAGAGGGCATTTCTGCCTGTAACTGACATGCACAAGCATACATATTCATATTTGTATATATATACAAACATAATTTCACTCAAGCAACATTTATCACAACTTTACTTCATACATTTAACACTGCATCAAGTTTATAGATCAGATCAAGGAGGCTTACTTACCTTTTAAAGAAGAATACAAAGAACCTGTAATTTAAAAATTGAATTTGTTTTTGGTTTTTGATCTGCCTTGATACTTGATTTGAATTGAACTTGTTCTTGGGTTGAAAGTGATTTTGATTTTCTGAGTTGAATCTTTGAATTTGCTTAATTACTTGATTTCTTTGATGTTTGAGATGATTTCAGGCTTCAGATTTTTGAAATGAATTCAAATTTATTTTCTGTTTTTGATTTTTAAATTTGCTGGTTTACTTTGATGTTTTCTTTGTTTTGTGGTTTTTTTTTTGATTTTCTTTGATTTTTGAAAAGTGAAGATAAAAGAAATGAGAAAGAAGAGAGTAGAGAGATTTATATAACATGTTTCCATTATTTTTAATTATCTCAAAAATAAAAATAAAAGTGACGCTTGTTAATTTTAATGATAAAATTAATTTATGTGTTAAAAATCTAACACTTGTCTAATTTCACATTATAAAGTTACACTTGTATTTTTGCATGAGAATAATATTTATATATTATTTTAAATTGTATTTTCTATTTTATAAATACATTTCCTTTATATATATAACCTTTAAAGAAATTAATTTTGAGACTAAATTATACATTAATAAATAATCACATTCATATTATTTTTAAATCCAAGTATTTTTAAGATATTTATATTTGAATTTCAAATTCAAGTTACAATCTATTCCTATATATATAGATATATAAATAAACAAACACGATATTTATTTGTTTGTGGAAGATTCAAATAAATTCACAAATTCATTCTAAAATTTGTATTAATTATTAGTTTAAATTTGGTTTAAGAACGGGATCGTTATAGATTCCCTTCTTAAGAAAATTTCGTCCTCGAAATTTGAAAGAGAGAGAGACAAACAAAGAACATAAGAACACATCAAAAATAAAGAAATGGCTTACCAAATTAAGCCGAAATATCCACTCTGCAATTGGGATAGGACTTCTGCATGCTATCCTCTATTTCCCAGGTACAGTCATTTGGATCACCACTGCATTGAACTTTTACCAATTTCACCACTTTATTCCTCAGCGGTGTTTCATCTCGATCAATAATCTTTAACGGTTCCCTTTTCACTACCAAATTAGGTGTGATCTCTAAATCCTGCTGAGCGGCCTCCTCAATGATACAGCCAGGATCATGAAATTTTTTTGAAGGTGTGAAACATGAAACACATTATGCAAACCAGATAGCCAACTGGGTAGCTGCAATCGATAAGCCAAAGGACCAATCCTCTCAAGTATAGGAAAAGGACCTATATATTGCGGTGTCAGCTTACTAGTCTTTTCAAATCTAAATACTCCACGCATTAGAGAAACCTTTAGGAAAACAGAATCTCCAACTTGAATCTCTAAAGTTCTCCTACGGTCGGCATAGCTTTTCTGACGACTTTGAGCAGCTTTCAACTTTTTTCGAATAAAATCAACCATTTCAGTAGCTTCCCTTATCATATATGGTCCAAGAACAAGCCTATCATGTAACAACCCAAAATTTTTATTAAATATTTTAATTCATTTTATTTAAAACTTTGGTGTTTAATTATCCAAAATTTGAATTTTGAAAATTTTCCAATAAAGTTTGGATTTTTGTTTGTAATTTCCTTTCCAAATATAATAAAATAAATAATTTCTACACATATATATATATATATATTTCATATATGTTCATCTCTATTTTATCTTTCTATATTTTCCTTTTTTGACATTCATTTTATTATTTGAATTGTTATGTGTTTATATCTCTTAGTTATTGCTTGGAAAAATTTCAATGGATATACGTTATATTGTCTTAAAGGCATACCTTTTTAAAATTTTATTTATTTTGTTTATTGAATGTTTCTTTGTATATACCTTTTAATTAATGGCAGGGAAACAAATCAAACTGACGTAAGTTACTTTGCTTTAATTTGGCACATGTTACATTTGCTTTATTTCTTACCTCTTTATTTGCCTATCTATTTATTTCCTACCATAGTTGTTCAGAACTTACGTTATTTTCTATGTGTGTGTATACACTTTAATTTATTTATTTGGATGTTCATTTGTATATTTTGTATTTAATAGTTGGGAAACGAATCAATTAGTTGTGCGTTACGTTTTTTTATTTTGGCAGAAGTTTCTTTGGCTTTATTTCTTGCCTTTTTATGTGCCTATCTATTTAATTGCCTACCATAGCCATTCACTACTTTAGTCGTTCCTCACATGTTGTAGCCATGTATTACTTCTCCTAATCACGCATTAAAATCTTCTCAATATATCTCTTCCTCTGATTGAAAGATCTTTGCATACGTTTCTTTTATTAAATAGGAATTAAAACCGCTTTATTATTTTCTTGCCATTTACTCTTTTGGCCGTTCATACCTCAAACCTTAGCCGCCTCCTCTATTACAAATTCACGTACAAAAATATTTTTACCACATCTCATTTTATTTCCTAAGAGAAAAAAATATAGATTTAAATATCCATGGCTTCTTCTTTCTCTTCTTTCTCTTTTCCTTTTTTTTCTTTTTCTTTCTTTGTTTCCTTCATGAATAGGCTCGACCTCTACCTCCTTACCAACACCATCACCACTTGTATAGGGTAGAGCAAGGTTATGTCATCTTATCTCAATTATTTTTATTGTTTAATTCATCCAATCTTTTGTATTAAATATACTTATCTATGCTGTATTTGTTTGTGTACATAAGTTGAAATCTTGGCTCTCCTATCACTCAAGTTGAATCGTGCTTTGTCGTGCCTTTTGTACTTTCCGAAGTTTGATATTTGTGTTTGAATTGTTGCCTTCAGCTTTAAAATGGTCAATTTTTATCACTCTAGACATACGTACTTATATTTTTGTGAAATAATGACAAGTGAATCTGTAGACATTGATATGTTATTCATATATGCCTGTGTTGTGTTTACATGATGATAAATGTCGTTTATATATTTGTTACATCATCTGTTATGATATTATATGTATAATGTTATTTTATTTCTGTTAATCACCATTGAAAGTTCCCTATCACTATGGGTTGAAATGATATACACCCGAACGGACATTAGAATAAGGAAAAATCATTATGGGCTGAAATGACAGGCTCGAGTGACTTTTATTATAAGTGATTTACTAGGGATTGCAGGTTTGAAATTATAGAACCCGGATTATCTTTTTAAATTACGGATTGAAATGACACAAATCTGTATCACTTGACCTAGGTTAGAAAATATTATAAGGCCCATGGTTATATTTTTAAATAATATTATCCTAAAGATTCATTAAGTGTTTTGAATATTTTCTGAAATTTTTTAAGTATTTTGAAATTATGAATATATGAAATTTTAATTTAATTTGATTTAATGCTTTAAATGGTAAAGGTGTATTTGGTTTTCCTATAAGTTAAATTTTATAAGTCTATTATTGGTTTAAGAAATATAAAGATTTTATTTATGATAAATATCTTAATAATTTTTTTTTTGAAAATGGGTAAACCGCCTCATTAAAAACCTTACTAGATATCAACGTGATATCTGGTAAGGAAAAAAGAGTGCGGTGCTTTATTGATTTAATGAATAATACAATTTACAACTTACAACAAAGTCAAAACAAAACAAGACCAAACCCTCCTTATTGGGTGAAAGAAAGAAAAAAATAAATGCCCGAACCATATCAATACATCGCATAACCCAATAACCAGAAAATCATAAAAACATTAACTGACATCGGTAATCAACCGTTATCTACTAGATCAATGCCCCATCTCCGTAAAATTTCTTCATTTTCTTTCGTTCTCATTGACTTTCTCTTACTTTTCGTCATCAAGAATTTAACATCCATCTCCACATAGTTCCAACGCTGAAATTTGTCTATCACTTTTCCATCATGTACTCTGGCATTTCTTTCCGTCCATATGTGGTAGATAATTGTGACAAAACTACAGGCAGCAAGATCTTTGATTTGATTTGCAGTTTTGAATGACTCGGAAATGTCAATCGCTACCTCTTCAATCTGCAACGAGCTGTTCCGATTCATTCCTAGTTTGAGTTTACTTCGAGTCCAGAGGTATGCTGAGTATGGGCATTGAAAGAACAGGTGATTTCTACTCTCTGGCTCTCGATTGCATAACACACATGTAGGATCAACAGAAAATCCCCATTCCATCTGTTTGTCTTTGGTTGGTATTCTATTTAGGATTATCTTGTATGTGCATAAACTCATTTTAGGGCTGTTATAGTGGTTCCATACAATTTTAGCCCAAATATTAGGCTGAAAATGTCTTCTAGTGCCATCCCATGCAGAATAGAAAGTGAAACCATTTGGCTTGTGATTCCAGCTCCAATAATCAGAACCATGTGTTGTAGACAATTGAACTTCATTAATTTGGTTTACTTGTCTAGTAAAATGTAGGGTTTGTGGCCTTAATGTGTTGTTCTGTATTATACTACCGACCTTCAAGTTGTCTCCTCCATTTAAACCAATAGCATCCCACCCAAGGATATTGACCAACAATTCATTGTTAGTCCAGGGGTCGTGCCATAGCAGTGTGTCTTGTCCATCAACTATGTTTCTTTGAATGTGTTGTAGCCCTTTTTGTCTATGCTTAAGGATAGATTTCCAAGTGCAGGAACTGTTGTTATCTATCTCCACTGTCCAGAAGTGTTTATCTTTACAATATCTACTTCTCATCCAATTTGACCAAAGATTGTTGTTGTTTATGTAATGCCGCAACAATTTGATAGCAGTAGCTGATCTAATATCCTCAAAATTTCGTAGGCCCACCCCTCCTTCTAGTTTTGGTCTGCACAATATGTCCCAGGCTATTTTATGCGTTCTGCCACCCTAGGCAAAGTTTGCACATATCTTATTGATTTTATTGATTGTTGCAAGAGGTAGTTGGTATATCATCAACCAGTATAACACCATAGGTGTAATAACTGAGTGTATGAGTTCAATCCTTCCTGCCATTGATAAGAGTTTACAATCCCATCCATCCATTCTGTTTTGAATCCTATCAAGTAAATTTCCACAATCATTATAGTGAATATAATTGTAAGATAGAGGGACTCCCAGATATTTAATAGGTAGTATTCCTTCTTTCATATCCAATATGTTGAGAAGAGAGTTTCTGTTGGTCACACCTCTACTGAAATAAGCTTTAGATTTCAAATTGTTTATATTTAGCCCTGTCTAACCTTTCAACTTCTGCATCATGTCTTTAAGAGCTTTAGCATGTTTATGCTTAGTTTTTGAAAATATCATGAGATCGTCTGCATACATGAGGTGAGTGACACATGGATCTAGATTATAGATAGGTTGAAATATGCCTGCTTTGTAAGCTTTATACAACATCAAAGACAGATATTCCATAGCTATGCAGAAAAGATAAGGAGAGAGGGGGTCTCCCTGTCTCAACCCTCTGTTACTATGAATAAAACCTTTGGGGCTACCATTTACAATGATAGAGTAAGTAGGGGATGAGATACATTTTCTTATAAGTTTGATCAGTCTATATGGGAAACCCATCATGTTCAGCATGTGGCATACAAATTCCCTATTAATCATATCATAAGCCTTTTGTAGATCAATCTTGAGACACATTTTATCACTGCCCTTTCTATTAAATTGTCTAATTTGTTCATGTGCTAGCAGGATATTTTCTGTAATGTGTCTACCTGGGATGAATGCTGACTGGTTCTATGATATAAGGTGAGGTAAAAATGGCTTTATTCTATTGCATATGATTTTGGATATGATTTTGTATAACACATTACAACATGCAATTGGTCTATAATCAGAGATACTTACAGGCTGTTTGATTTTAGGTACAAGTGTGATGAAGGTATGGTTTAAACCTTTTTCAATTCTGCCTGTATTGAAAGCTTCTTGTATTAAATCCAAAATATCATACTTCAACTCATTCCAGTGAATTTTATAAAACTTTGCAGTGAATCCATCAGGGCCAGGGCTTTTGTCTTCTGGGATTGAGTAAACAGCTTTTTGGACCTCCTCAATCGTGATAAGAGATGTGAGTTTAGTTCTTCCTCTGTCATTTATTATATTCTTACATTGGATATCTGAGAAATTAGTAGGAAGAGGCTGTGATGAGTAAAAGATGGTAGTGTAATAATTTATTGCCTCAGATTCAATTTTATCAGCATCTTGTGTTATTTCCTCATTGCTCATGATAATCTGATTCCAATTGTTGATATATCTCCTTTGTGACATCTTTGCATGGAAGAATTTAGTACATGAGTCTCCATCTGTCAGCCAATCGATCTTTGCTTTCTGTTTAGATTTTAGAAATTCTGCCTCATTTTGACTCTTCCAGTTAATATATACATTGCTGAGTTTTTCAAATAAGAGTGTATTAGTAGGGTTTGCATCACATTCTTTAAGGCATTTCTGATATTCTTCTTCATAAAATTTGAGAAGGTTACCCTCTTTACAATTTTTGAGATTCCATTCTTTTAGCCTGTATTTGCATTCTGTAATAAATTTCATGAATTTGTGCATTTTTGAAGCTTGCCAGTTTGGGGATATTGACTGATAAATATCTAAAGCATTTTGAAAACATTGCATATAGCCTTCTGTCAAGTACCAAGAGTTCACATACCTGAATGGAGTGTTTTTAATAGTATTGGCCTCTTTATTGAAACTGATAAATATTGGTATATGATCACTGATAGCATTAGAAACCCCAAATGATGTAATTCCAGGAATAGATCCCATTAATATGTGGTTACATAGGACCTTATCAATTTTAGATGCTACCCCCTTCTTCCTCCAAGTGTATTTAAACCCTATAATCGGTAGTTCCAGTAAACCCACTCTAGCAATGCAATTATTAAATCCTTCTATTTGACTAAAAGGAACAACAGAACCCCCCTTTTTATCTGAAGGAGACAAGATATTATTAAAATCTCCTAATACGATCCATGGAGAATTCACCAATCTGGCTTCCTCAATTAAGTCTTCCCATAACTTATTTCTATCTTTAATGAAATTACTAGCATAAACAAACGATATTCTACATGTAAATCCACCAGTGTTTACAGCTAGTATAGAGATGTGTTGAAAAGATTTTTTCTCCATTTGACAATTCCAAATATTCGAGTTCCAGATAACAAGAATACGACCTTTGCTACCACAGTCATTATTATCAATCATTTTCCAGTTATTATCTAATCTATGCCCCAGTTTTTCTGTATTCATATCACTTAGCTTATTTTCTAGTAAGCCAGCCATTGTTGGCTTATATTTTGTTAGGAATTTAATCACTTCGAATTGTTTACTCTTAGCATTTAAACCCCTAACATTCCAAGAAACAATGTTCATTATTTAATCTTACTTTGGCTCCTTGTATTTGCTTTAGGAGGAGCAGAGGTCAATTTTCCTTTTCTACTTTTAGAATTCTGTATGTTAGCTGTTTCAATTTCTTCATAGAATTTTTGGTTTTTATCCACGTAGTTCGAAACATCTTCCATTTTCTCTGGTTGTTCGTATTCTTTTTCTTCTCTGGCTAGATTTCTGATTAGTTCTTCTCCTTCAGAATCACTTAAATCTTCTATCAATCTTTCTGTAATTTGTTCACTAATGTGTACTGGTGTGATGTCTGGCCTATCATGTACTGAGGGAGTGGTATTAATATCCTTTGATTTTGATACATCTGTGCTCTTCTCATTTTGAGTGGAAAACATTTCATTTATAATATTTTTTCCTGTTGTTTTTGTAACTGCAGGCATCTTAGGTTGACAAGAGACCATCAATTCCTTATTGCCATTAATTTCTATGATTTCTGAATTTTCAGTTGTGGTCCTATTATGTGCAATAAGATTATCTAATTATTCATTTGTAGTTTTTTCATCTTCCTGTATTATTTCTTTATTGGAATTTAAACATGTATTACCTGCTGATAGTTCTGCATTATTATTCTCTTCTGTTTGTTCTATATTGTTAATAATAACATTCTGTTCTGAGTTTGACTCACTGGCATTTTGTTCATTTACTTTTGGTACCCATTTTCCTTCACTTTTTATTTTGCATTGTTGAGTAGAGTGGCCAAACACTTTACAATCTTTACAACTATTTGGTTTGTAAAGGTAGTCTACTTTTATCAATATCTCCTCCCCAGTATGCAGAAGTGCTATCACTTCATTAGGAAATTCATCAGTCGCTTGCATTTCAACCAAAATTTTTGCAAATGCTATCCTAGATTCATCAGCAGTAATCTTGTCCATTTTAATTGGTTTTCCCAATACACTTGCTACAGCGCTCATTGCCTCTTTATCCCAGAGTTCTAGTTCTAGATTAGATAGTTTGATCCATATAGGTAGAGTTGTTAGAAGCTCTTTTCTAAATCTAGTGCCTATCACCCATTTCTTGAGAATGATAACTTTGTTGTCAAACAGATAAGGTCCTCCTTTTAGCACATTATCACAGTCCAGTTTATTGTCAAAGCGTATTATGAAAAATCCATTTTCTCTTGATAACAGTTGAAACTTCCCTGAAGGTTTCCAGACTCGTTCTATATATCCTTTTAAATGTAAATGGTACGGTCTGGTTCCATAAACATAAAATATGATCGAATGTTCCCATTTGTCCTCTGCTCTCTTCACTGAGTTTTCTAAGATTAATGCTTTCTTCTTATTGTTATCCAAAAATGGTTCGATGTATTCTAGATCCAGAAATTCGTCATGTTTCTCCCCTATTCCCCACTTGCTGCCTCCTTCCATGATTTCGAGTTCCCTGCTCTTATATCATTTTGTATCGACTTCCATTTGTTAACATCCTTATTAATGTCAATTCGATCGCCTTGAACCTGTGAGGTTACAGATGTAGTTCGGGTTTGAACCCCCCCCCCCCAAACAAATTTGGACCCCTGGCATGACGAACCACTGTGGTGATTTTTTGATTGCCGTAGGACAATCCGTCATGACCCAGGTCAGAGGATCCGATCAAATCCCTCGTTTCCTCCGAAAATACTGCTTTCCCTTTGTTTCGATTCATATTCTTAACGGCATCTATTTGCGAAGTGCCTTGATCAGGTGGTCTTCCTCTATCTTTGTTAAAATCGCCAGTAGATTTAGATCCTTCAGCCGCCATGATATTTTTTCTAATTCAAAATTAAAAACTATAAATATCTTAATAATTAAATTTGATTTAATATGGAATCTTAAATTTAATCTAGTAACTTTAATAATTATTTCATGAAATGGATTTGGTTTGCATAATAAATGACGTATTTTGGATACAATGAAATACAGTTTAATTGGACTTTTGTAATAAACATTTAACTTGGAATCATAGTTATTTGACGCATAAATGAATAAATTTGTAAAGAAAATTGATTATTATATTAACTATGATAAAATATTTTATTTCTGAAATGGATATGTTTCGGAAAATGAATACTTATGATTTATATAAACATGTAATTTTAATTAATGTGATATTGATTTAGACAATAAATGCTCTTTACTGTGATAATAAAATGTAAGTTAAAAAATGTACATTTGACATGTAATTGTAATTAATGTGATATTGATTAAACAACAAATGCTCCTTATTGTGATAATAAAATGTAAGTTAAAAATGTACATTTGACATGAAATTGTAATTAATGTGATATTGATAAAGACAATAAATGCTCTTTATTGTGATAATAAAATGTAAGTTAAAAATGTACATATGACATGTAATTTTAGTTAATGTGATATTGATTAAGACAATAGATGCTCTTTATTGTGAAAATAAAATGTAAGTTAAAAATGAACATTTGACATGTAATTTTAGTTAATGCAATATTGATTAAACCAATGCATGTTCTTTAATGTAATAATAAAACGCAAGTTAATAATATACTTTTAACTTAACATAAGGAATTTCAACTTTAAATAGGAAATTACAGTAATTAAGTTTATTTAACTTAAAATCATGGTTTATTTAATATCCAGATGAATTAATTAGTGTAATAAAATGGAAATAATAAAATAACTATGGTAAGAATTGTAAGTATATGAACATTTGGATTATATAAAACTGTAAAGTGGAAAGTATATACTATTTTGAAATACATGATATGGTTTTGAAGTGGATATGATAATTTGGTTTCGAAAGTATATACTATTTTAAAATAAATGATATGGTTTGAAATGGATATGATATTTTGGTTTTGGAAGTATATACTGCTTTGAAATAAATATCCATGGGTTATAGTAATGATTGTTTGGCAAAGAGACCGTGATCGGATATGGGCATACTCTCTGTCGATACCGAAAACCACTTTGACAACCGTGTATGCAGTGGAGATTATAGAATGAAGTAGGATGGTGGGACGTTCTATTGAGGTATATATGTAGACCCGACTCCCGTGAGTTGGCATAAGGTGGCTAAAACAGGAGCGATTGATGGGCTAATGAGGTAGCACCTTTGATCGGACACACTTTTTCATATGCCATTCTATTAATTTGTGATTGATTGGTGCACACCTTTGATTTTTGGGAGTGTGGCTCGAGGTGGGCGTACTACGCGCTATGCGTTACCACCGTCCTTGAAGCGTAATTGGTATATCTACCCTGCCATTGCCTAGTTGTGCCGTGTCACCTACCCTAGCACGCCTTGTACAATTTTGTTTTGTGTCGTACCTATGGAGTATCTTCTGATAGCTCCCCGATCAGGAGGTATTACGATACTATATAGACTACTGGCACTATTTATGTGTTAAGGGGAATATTGGGTCACTCCTTAACGCTGTTTTAAGTAAGTTTATTTTACTAATAGACATTTTTATAATAGCGAATATTACTACATAGTAAATAGTTTAACGGGTCCTTAGAGGATGGGTGGTCCCAACCATCCTTTAAGTTACTTGTATTTTTATACAGTTCACTTGAGTTGGTTTACACTGTATAAGTATGTATGTCCTGACTCGTGTGTTTGTGTTTATTTCTCACGCTCGGGTCAGCTTGAGTGCCACAGCTTGGATCTATCTTCTGGAAGCTAGAGAATTTCTAGAGTTATCTGCTTATCAAGTTGTTGTCTATTTCAGTTTCAGTATTTCCTTTTCAGTTTATGTATTAGAGACATATGTAATTGGGATTTTCTACCATATTCGGAACTGCATTTATTTTTCAGACTATGTATTCTGGTACTTATTTTGAGACTGAGTTGTAGTGGCTTCATGAACCACTATGGCTATTTTTATTTCCACTGCCAGTTATTCTAATATATCCGTGTTTGTGATTCTGCGATTGGCTTTATTTGCTTCAAATTATATTATAATCTACTGTTTTGAAGTATTCAAGTCAGATATGTGTGGATTTATTGTCGATTTGAACGGTCCAAAATAGCGGGTCATTACATTTAGGTATCAGAGCTTTGGATTTAGGCAAACCATAGCCTATGGAGTAAAAACTCATTAGAGATAGGGTAGAAATACCCTAAAATGAGTGAAATCAATCTTAGAATCCTTTCTTGTGAGAGAACGTATTTTAAAGTATAAAATGATTTTTCGAATGATTTTCAAAGGACTTTTAAAAGAGTATTTTTATATAAAAACCTTTCCTATTTTGAAGTCAATTTTCTTAACTTCTTTCCTTATCCACCTTGTTAGTATTTTCCTTGTACGGGATATTTAATTCCCACTGAATCTTATCTTGGTTTTCCTTAAGGTTTCTCCCTCAAGGAAAGTGATTCGGTTTGGGCATAGGGGGAAGCTTGCTCCTAGATTTGTTGGTCCCTTCCCTATCTTGGAAAGGATTGGTTCTTTAGCTTATCGTCTGGATTTGCCTGAGAAATTTGCTAGAGTACATAATGTATTCCATGTATCGCATCTTTGCCGCTATCTGCATGATCCATCTTTGATTATCCAGTCTTCTGCTCCTGATTGTTTGGATATTAAGCCTAACCTGACTATTGAGAGGAAGCCACTTCGTATCATCGATCGAGGTACGAAGCAGCTAAGAAAGAAATCTGTCAACCTGGTCAAAGTACAGTGAAGCACTGATGATCGGGATTGTACCTGGGAGGTGGAGGAGAGCGTACGTGCTTTGAATCCGGAACTGTTTGTTTCAGGTACTTTTGCTTTGCTATCTTGTTTTTCTTTGCCTCCTTTGTTTCGTTCCTTTTCAAAGACGAAAAGTTTTGAGTGGGGGAGAGTGTAACAACCCAAAATTTTTATTGAATATTTTAATTCATTTTATTTAAAACTTTGGTGTTTAATTATCCAAATTTTGAATTTTGAAAATTTTCCAATAAAATTTGGATTTTTGTTTGTAATTTCCTTTCCAAATATAATAAAATAAATAATTTCTATATATATATATATTTATATTTTTCATATATATACATCTCAATTTTATCTTTCTATATTTTCCTATTTTGACATTCATTTTATTATTTGAATTCTTATGTGTTTATATCTCTTAGTTATTGCTTGGAAAAATTTCAATGGATATACGTTATATTGTCTTAAAGGCATATCTTTTTAAAATTTTGTTTATTTTGTTTATTGAATATTTCTTTGTATATACCTTTTAATTAATGGCAAGGAAACAAATCAAATTGACGTATGTTACTTTGCTTTAATTTGGCATATGTTACATTTGCTTTATTTCTTACCTCTTTATTTGCCTATCTATTTATTTCCTACCATAGTTGTTCATAACTTATGTAATTTTCTATGTGTGAGTATACACTTTAATATATTTATTTGGATGTTCATTTGTATATATTGTATTTAATAGTTGGGAAACGGATCAATTAGTTGTACGTTACGTTGTTTTATTTTGGCATAAGTTTCTTTGGCTTTATTTCTTGCCTTTTTATGTGTCTATCTATTTAATTTCCTACCATAGCCATTCACTATTTTAGTTGTTCCTCACATGCTACAGTCGTGTATTACTTCTTTTAATCATGCATAAAAATCTTCTCAATATATCTCTTCCTCTGATTGAAAGATCTTTTCTTACCATTTACTCTTTTGGCCGTTCATACCTCAAACCTTAGTCGCCTCCTCTATTACTAATTCATATACAAATTTTTTTTTCCCACATCTCATTTTATTTCCTAAGAGAAAAAAATATAGATCTAAATATCCATGGCTTCTTCTTCCTCTTCTTTCTCTTTTTCATTTTTTTTCTTTTTCTTTCTTTGTTTCCTTCATGAATAGGCTCGGCCTCTACCTCCTTGCCAACCCCATCACCACTTGCATAGGGTAGAGCAAGGTTATGTCATCTTATCTCAATTATTTTCATTGTTTAATTCATCTAATCTTTTGTATTAAATATACTTACGTATGTTGTATTTGTTTGTGTACATAAGTTGAAATCTTGGCTCTCCTATCACTCAAGTTGAACCGTGGTTTGTCATGCCTTTTGTGCTTTTCGAAGTTTGATCTTTGTGTTTGAATTGTTGCCTTCAGCTTTAAAAAGGTGAGTTTTTATCACTCTAGACATATGTACTTATATTTTTGTGAAATAATGACAAGTGAATCTGTAGACATTGATATGTTATTCATATATGCCTGTGTTGTGTTTACATGATGATAAATGCCGTTTATATATTTATTACATCATCTGTTATGATATTATATGCATACTGCTATTTTATTTCTATTAATCATCATTGCAAGTTTCCTATCACTATGGGTTGAAATGAGACACACCCGAACAGACTTTAGAATAAGGAAAAATCATTATGTGCTAAAATGATAGGCTCGAGTGACTTTTATTATAATTGATTTACTTGGGATTGCGAGTATGAAATCATAGAACAGGATTTTCTTTCTAAATTACGGATTGAAGTGATACACATCCGTATCACTTGACCTAGGTTAGAAAATATTATACAGTCCCATGGTTATATTTTTAAATAATATTTTCCTAAAGATTCATTAAGTGTTTTGAATATTTTCTGAAAACTTTTAAGTATTTTGAAATTATGAATATATGAAATTTTAACTTAATTTGATTTAATGCTTTAAATGGTAAAGGTGTATTTGGTTTTCCTATAAGTTAAAATTTTATAAGTCTATTATTGGTTTAAGATATTCAAAGATTTTATTTGTGATAAATATCTTAATAATTAAATTTGATTTAATATGAAATCTTAAATTTAATCTAGTAACTTTAATAAAGGTTATTTCATGAAATGGATTTGGTTGCATAATAAATGATGTATTTTGGATGCAATAAAATACAGTTTAATTGGACTTTTGTAATAAATATTTAACTTGGAATCATAGTTATTTGGTATAAATGAATAAATTTGTAATGAAAATTGATTATTATATTAACTATGATAAAATATTTTATTTGTGAAATGGATATGTTTTGGAAAATGAATACTTATGATTTATATGGTAAACATGTAATTTCAATTAATGTGATATTGATTAAGACAATAAATGCTCTTTATTGTGATAATAAAATGTAAGTTAAAAAAATGTACATTTGACATGTAATTGTAATTAATGTGATATTGATTAGAAAATAAATGCTCTTTATTGCGATAATAAAATGTAAGTTAAAAATGTACATTTGACATGAAATTGTAAATAATGTGATATTGATAAAGACAATAAATGCTCCTTATTGTGATAATAAAATGTAAGTTAAAAATGTACGTTTGACATGTAATTTTAGTTAATGTGATACTGATTAAGATAATAAATGCTCTTTACTGCGAAAATAAAACGTAAGTTAAAAATGAATATTTGACATGTAATTTTAGTTAATGCAATATTGATTAAACCAACACATGTTCTTTACTGTAATAATGAAATGCAATTTAATAATATACTTTTAACTTAACATAAGGAATTTCTACTTTAAATAGGAAATTACAGTAATTAAGTTTATTTCACTTAAAAGCATGGTTTATTTAATATTTAAATGAATTAATTAGTGTCATAAATAGAAATGATAAAATTACTATGGTAAGAATTGTAAGTATATAAACATTTGGATTATATAAAATGGTTAAGTGGAAAGTATATACTATTTTGAAATAAATGATATGGATTTGAAGCGGATATGATAATTTGGTTTTGAAAGTATATACTATTTTAAAATAAATGATATGGTTTGAAATGGATATGATATTTTGGTTTTGGAAGTATATACTGCTTTGAAATAAACATCCATGGGTTATAATAACGATTGGTTGGTAAAGAAACCGAGATCGGATATGGTCATACTCTCTGTCGATACCGAAAACCACTTTGACAACCGTGTACGGGGTGGAGATTCGAGAATGAAGTAGGATGGTGGTGACGTTCTATTGAGATATATACGTGGACCCGACTCCCGTGAGTTGGCATAAGACGGCTTAAACAGGAGCGATTGACGGGCTAATGAGGTAGCACCTTTGATCGGACACACTTCATCGTATGCCATTCTATTACTTTGTGATTGATTGGTGTGCACCTTTGATTTTTGAGAGTGTGGCTCGAGGTGGACGGTAGCTGTGCGCTACGCGTTACCACTGGCCTGGAAGCGTAATTGGTATATCTACCCTAGCATTGCCTAGTTGTGTCGTGTCACCTACCCTAGCGCGCCTTGTACGATTTTGATTTGTGTCGTACCTATGGAGTATCCTCTGGTAGCCTCCCGATAAGGAGGTTTACAATACTGTATAGACTACTGGCACTATTTATGTGTTAAGGGGAATATTGGGTCACTCCTTAACGCTATTTTAAAGTAACTTTATTTTACTAACAGGCCTTATTATAATAACGATTGTTACTACATAGTAAATAGTTTAACGGATCCTTAAAGGATGGGCAATCCCAAGCATCCTTTAAGTTACTTGTATCTTTATATTACAGTTCATTTGAGTTTGTTTACACTGTATAAGTATGTATGTCCTGATTCGAGTGTTTATGTCTATTTCTCACGCTCGGTCAGCCTGAGTGCCACAGCTTGGATCTATCTTTTGGAAGCTAGAGAATTTCTGGAGTTATCTGCTTATCAAGTTGTAGTCTATTTCAGTTTCAGTATTTCCTTTTCAGTTCTTGTATTAGAGACATATGTAATTGGGATGTTCTACCATATTTAGAACTGTATTTATTTTTCAGACTATGTATTTTGGTACTTATTTTGAGACTCAGTTGTAGTGGCTTCATGAACCACTATGGTTATTTTTATTTCTGCTGTGAGTTATTCTGATTTATCTGTGTCTGTGGTTCCGTGACTGGTTTTATTTGGTCTAAATTATATTACAATCTACTGTTTTAAAGTATTCAAGTCAGACATGTGTGGATTTATTGTCTATTTGAATGGTCCAAAATAGTGGATCGTTACACCTGACTCAATCCAACACGCATGTCATCTGCAAGGATGCCCATACAATGCTCCGAAAGGAGCCATCCTAATAATGGCTTGATAATTATCATTATATGAAAATTCAACTAGATGCAAATGGTCCTCCCATGAACCGCCAAATTCAAGAATACAAGCATGCAAAAGATCTTCCAAGATTCGATTTATCCTCTCAGTTTGCCCATCAGACTACGTGTTGTGAGCAGTACTGAAGTTCAACTTGGTTCCTAGTGCGGCTTGAAATGCCTTTCTAAATCTGCTAGTGAAGATCGGGTCACGATCACTCACTATACTAGTCGGTATACCATGGAGACAAACAATCTCTTTCACATACAATTCTGCCAAACTTGCTGCTGTTCGGGTGGATTTCACTGGGATAAAGTGGGCAGTCTTGCTCAGACGATCCACGATAACGCAAATTGCCTCAGTACCCTTATGAGTTCGTGGCAACCTGTCTATGTAATCCATAGATACTTGATCCCGTTTCCACTTAGGCACCTCCAATGGTTGAAGTAAACCCGCCATCTTCATCTGATCACTTTTGATTTGCTGACAAGTTGCACAACGACTGACATAAATAGATATGTCTCTCTTTATTTTTTTTCCACCAGGAAGTCATTTTGATATCTCGATACATTTTATTAACCTCTGGATGGATACTAAGTTTGAACTTGTGACACTCGTCCAATACTTCCCGTTTTAGATCTGGGATGTCTAGGACACACATCCTGCCTTTCAATCTTATAATTCCACAACCATCGATACCAAAGCTGGAATCTTCACCTTGACGAATCCTCCCATACATTTCCTGAAGAAACTTGTCTTCTTTTTGATTGCTAGCGACTTTATCAAGAATAGTAGGAGTGAGAACAAGATAGGCAAGAACAACATGTCTTCTACTCAAAGCATCAACTACCACGTTGGCTTTTCCAGGCATATACAGAATATCCAGGTCATATGACACTAGAAATTCCAACCAACGTTACTGAATTAGATTCAAATCCTTCTGGGTAAAAAGGTACTTCAAAGATTTATAGTCTGCGAGCAATTCAAACTTTTCTCCCAAAAGATAATGACGCCATATTTTTAAAGCAAAAATAACAGCTAAAAGTTCAAGATCGTGGGTCGGGTAGTTTTTCTCATGTGCTCGCAATTGTCTACTCGCATAGGCAATCACTCTACCCCCTGCATTAGAACAACATCCATATCTTCACCACATGCATCTGTATAAACAAATAAACCTTAATTCCCATTAATAATAGCAAGAACGGGAGCATTTGTCAATCTTCTCTTCAACTCCTGGAACGCTTCCTTGTACTTTGGAGTCCAAACAAATTTGGCATTCTTCATAGCCAGTTTAGTTAACGGACTGACTATCTTGGAGAAATCCTGGACAAACTTTCGGTAACACCCGGCTAATCCCAGAAAACTTTTGACTTTCTTCGGAATTGTGGGTTGCTTCCAATCTAGGATAGCGGAAATCTTACCAAGTTCTACAGAAATACCCTCTTTCGTGATAATATGTCCTAGAAATCTAACTTCATTGACCCAAAAATGACACTTAGAAAATTTGGCGAATAGAATGTTCCTCCTCAATATCTCCAAAACAATTCTCAAGTGTTTAGCATGTTCTTCTTCATTTTCGAAATGTATCAGATTATCATCAATAAATACAAGAACAAATTTATTCAATACTTCTCGAAATACTCGGGTCATCAAGTCTACGAAATATGCGGGAGAAATGGCTAGTCCGAAAGGCATTACTAACCAGTCGTAGAACGTGTCGGGACCCCTGAAAGCAGTTAAATGGATACAGTCTTCATCAATTCTTAATTGATGGAATCGTTGAGCTAGATACATCTTTGAAAAGAATCGAGCGCCAAGCAACTGATCGAACAGGTCATCGATTTTGGGCAAAGGAAAATTATTTTTAAGAGTTAATTTATTGAGATCGCGGTAGTCCGCGCACAATCTCAAGGATCCGTCAGACTTGGCTACAAAGATAACAGCCGAACCCCAACTGGAACAACTAGGACGTATTAATCCTTTCTCCAGCAAATCTTGGGTTTGCTTGACTAGCTCTATTCTTTCCCTTAGTGCCATCATGTGGCTTGCAGGAACAACAGGATGAGTATTGGGAACCAAGTCGATTCTGAATTCAATTTCCCTTTGCGGAGGCAAAGATTTAACCTCTTCAAATACGTCGGGAAATTGCTGGACACTATGTATAGATTCCAGACTACGTTCGGGATACCCCAAAGTATACATTAACTTATCCCTCTTCGGACTGGGATCCTCATAAGAAATCACAATGAAATTCCCAAGTTTTGATTTGACCGAAATCGTTCGATTGTTACAATCTAATTTAGCTTCGTATTTCGCATTCCAAGTAAGATTTCAAATTCATTAAAGTCGAGAACAAAAAGGCTGATAGGAAATTAATGATGGGAATACGAGATAGGAACCTCTCTACATCGTAGACAAAGATTTGCAGGGTCACCAACCGAATTCTTCACACAAATGAGTTCGTCTACAAATTCGGGTTCAAGTTTTAATTCGTTTACAGTCTGTTGGGAAATAAAGCTATGTGTGGCTCCAGTGTTGAACAGAACCCTAACAACTTTATCATAAATAAGAAGGTTACCTTCTAAAACTCCTTTTCCTTTGTCTTCTCTAGAGGTTGAAGGTTTATCTTTGATCGCATACACCTTCGCTACTTGAGCTTGCTTCATTGTCGGGCAATCTTTAACTACATGTCCTGGCTTATGATAGTAATAGAATTCCCTGATTCCTTAACTTGTCTTCATAAGTTGATCTTTCTTTCCTTGTTTTTCAGGCTTCTTGCATCTACTTAAGTAATATCCCTTCTCCAAACGATTGAAACAAGTGACATCCTTCGCCCGGTTCTCCTGATTATTCTTCTTTTCTTTGCCTTGCCACGGTTTCTTCCCTCCAAACTTCCTCTTCTTCCAATTCGGATTGCTTGCACTTCCTTTCTCATTTGAAACTTCTTCTTTATCCAAGGTTGCATATCTATACCCCATATCTATCAAATCAGGAAAAGGTTCCTTCATGTGGGTTGTCATTCTCTCATGGAACTTCTTATTCATCCCTCGAAATCTTTCAATCTTCTTCAGAGGGGTATTTACCAACTCCAGACCAAATCGACATAACTCGCCAAACTTGTTCAAGTATTCTTCAAACGATAGACTCCCCTGCTTCAAATCTGTAAACTCCTGGTACATTCTGGAGATTCCAGCAGACGGCATATAACGTTGATCAAACACCTCTTTGAATCGATCCTAAGTGAACTCATCTATCGGCCGTCCAATGTAACAGTCTCCCACCAGGCTAGAGCTTCCTCCTGGAGTTGCCAAGAAGCTATCAATCTCATCAGGTCATCTCTAACTTCAATCCTCTAAAAATCCTTTCGCATGATCGAATCCAGGCTTGTGCTTCGATTATAGTTTCTTTGCCTATGAATGGCTTTCCCCCAAGTCTTGCAAAACTTCGATATAAATCAGCTAGATTCGGCTGAGGTTGAATAGGAAGAGCTGTTGTTGTTGCAGGGTCTTGACCAGTTGTAGTGGTATTTCCCCGTCCCTTACCTCGTCCTCTTTGTAAAGACTCGTTTTTCCGTACCTTTTGAATCGACAATAAACCACATATGTCCAACTCAAATTGCATGAAAAGACAGATCATTAAGGGTAGAAAGAAAATAGACAGAACAGAATCTCACTCGAATGGAATAAACATATATTATTGAACAAATATCTTTAGAGCAAAAAACTTTTAAATACAATATCAGAGTCTAACCTAGATTCAGCTTGGACAGTTATAAAACTTGCCCTTACAAATGCTAACAAACATCAAACAAAATATACTAAGCAAAGCGGATAGTAGAATATCTCCATACGTCGACGAATATCTCCAGCTCTCCTCTGGAACTTCAAACAGTCTTCGACTATCCTAAAACTACTCGGATCTGACCTGAGTATTGAAAATACCCGGAGCAGGCTTGATAAACCAGCGTGAGAAAAACTCAATAATAAATGACAGTGTCATGTATCAGCCTTTGGATAAAATTCTTGGAAATAAAGAGTATCTCATAAGAGCACGCCCACACATAAACACGGACGGCTTTTTACCTTATGATAACTAAAACACTTTTATATAAAAACATTTGATATTATTTCTAATGACATTCTTTGAAAACATTTGCAAATAAACTTATTAATCTTATCCGAAATGGTTACCCATATAGCATTTCGAGGCTATTCATTACGCCAATACAAACAAAACCGTAGGTTTTTATTGGAGAATGGATTTCCATACAAATGACCAGGCGCAGGATCTACCTTCCGAAATGGGTACACCTCTAGATGGATGTCCCGAGAAACCATCACAAAGCTCTTCTACCAACACAAGATCGGCCCACCTCTTAACTAGATGGTACCGAATATGTCATCCCCCGGTCGTTACTGACCTTTAACCGAGCACTCGTTTTCCATACACCACATAAATTAACATCCCAAACATCATAGAGGGAAGAAATATATCTAGAAGGGGATGATCATACCCTAATTGGGAATGACACACTTAGCCTTGCCGCATATAATCCTATTTCGATCATTTCCGGTTTGATGAGGCTTAAGGCAAACGATTACCTTTTCACAAAGCACATATCATATCTTTGAATGCCACATTGTCATTTCTGTTTAACTACTAATTGCCTTCCACAAAAATACAACCCTTGAGCTCGTATGTCTCAAGGAGGGTGTTAAGCTAAGAGAAGTTGCCTTCTCTGCCACCACTGATGTACGTTTGTAAAAACCAATGTACGTAATCGTTAGAAATGCAATATCAGACAAACGTCCATACAAGTTGTCCAGGAACAGGACAAACCGAAGGCACTTTCCTCGGCCATTACTAAGCGAGAAGCCCTTACAATCCGCAAAATCTCCATCATGAAGAGACCAATGCTATATATAACTCGAGAGCTACCTAGAGCATGTCAACAACTAGTCCTCACGCTATAAAGATTCACGGTCTTCAATAATCATCATTTTCAACAAGTCTTCACGTTCGAACGTATACATTGGTTCGAAGTGGTTTTCGGATAGGAATTAACCAAATCCGACTCCGGTTCCTTCGAAATCCAATCATCGATAAAAGTGAATATGAGTATATAGGATTTATTAAGTCTCTTTTCACTTTAATTCTTTTCGGATGATTTCGAAATCTCTTTCTTTTGACTTAGAGTAATTCTAAGTAATTCATTCTTTTGCTTTTGGAAAATATCTCATATTTCCTTACTTAATTCTTGATCCAAATTTCTTAACTTTTAAGAGGGTCAAAAACAATGTTATTTAAGACATCGTTTACGATAAAACCTAAATCCATCTTAGAAAATATTTTTGAGCAAAAAGGATCATAGAAATTATTCATTTTGGAGATTGATTAAAATTTTTGATAATACCAATCTTCTTTTAAATTCAAAAACTTAATGCAGTCTTTTTATTTAAGAGCATCCGGGCTTTCCTTTCGATCTGTTCCACCCCTTGCCTAAGAAAAGAAAACATAGGCTAGGTAAGTTCAGGGCACTACCTTAGTTAAGCACCTTATTTTATCTTCCCAGATCTCATAGGCGGGACAAATGTACTAGTCGTTTCCGCATACTCAGATCTTCAACTTATTTTGGAATTGCCTATGAATATCCTAAATTTTCTTTCAAAATACTTAATTATCCTTTTTAAAATATTCACAATTGATTCTGGAAAAATCGTTATTACATTTAAACTCATATTCCAAAAGTTATAGAATTCACAACAGAAAAGTGCTGCGGAAAGTGCTAAATAAGCTTATTTGAATTAAACAACTTTTAAACATTCGATAATTCATACTTTCCAATCCAAATCTCTTTTAAATCATTTAAATAGATTTATCTAATTTATTTCATATTTTTTCATAATTAAAAACATTCATTTAAATAGATTTTCTGTTATGGTCACTAAACTGCACTAGCGCGATTTTTCTATAAAATTAATTTGGACTTAATTCAAAATCTACTTATCGAAACTTTGATTTTCTTTATTCATTTAGAAGATATGGATATAATAGTTCGGAATTTTATTATCTCGAAGAATTCCGAGCCATTCCACTCTGTACACTCATTTGAAATTTTCGGCGCGAAATCGCGAACTACCGTTGCGCGACGCACCTAGTTTTAACTTATTTTTCAATACTTGAAATAATCTATTCAAATTGGATTTTATCACTTATAAAATCATTACAAATCATTTTAAATCAATATATTCACTTTTTAGAGCTTTTAAAATGTATTTTTACTATTTCCATATTATAACATTATTTTATTCTAATTATTTTAATATTAAATTTTAAATTCCAATTTCAACTCAATTTCTATTCTAATATCAAATTAAGCACATTTAAAACTTAGATTTCAAATCTAATTTCAATTTAAACTTCAATTCAATCTCAAATTAAACTTCACTTTTTCAAAATCAATTTCAATTTCACTATTCATCTAAATTTCAATTTCTAATTAGCTATCCTTTTCAAATCCGTTTCACTTCAAATTTCAAATTCTCTTTCATTTTAACTTTAATTTCACTTTTGAATCAAAAGAGACTTATTTTTCCACTATTTCTCATATTACTAAAATATGGTCTTACTAACAAAGTGATTACTTACTAATAGGAATTTGATATCCAAGTTATTGCCACAACCATAAAACAATCATATAACATTAATGTTTTCAATACGGTAAATGTCATAACATTAGTATGGATTATCCAACATATTCAAACAATCAATCAAACATCCATATCATCAAATGGTGATTATCTAACATAACAATTAAGCATGATAATCAATAATATTCAAAAAGCGGTGAGAATTTCTCACCATAATATCCACTCCGTCAATCTTTAATGTGAGATGTGCATTTCTCGCTAACGTACTATTCCCAACGTCTTGCCTTTATCGCTTCTTTTCTGAATGCTTTTGTTTTCCTTTCGTTTTCTTTTTCTTTTCCTTTTGTTTTCTTTTTTTATATGAAAGAGGGGTACGACCTTGGTGTAGGGGAGGGTATGGCATGTAGGAGAGGGTAGGAAAGTGTGGTGCTCGGCCTAGGGGTGTAGAGTTCGGGTTTGGAGGTGTGGGCTTGGTTTGGGCTTGTGTGTGCTCGGCTTAGGGATTAGGGTGCTCGGGTTTGGGTCCTTGGGGCTCGGACTTGGGGTTTGGATAAGGAGAAGGTGGCACGGCTTGGGTATGTAAGGAGGAAGGGGTGTGTAGGTGGAAGTTAAGCTTGTGTAAGGTGATGGTTTGGAGTATGGAGGTGATAGCTTGAAGGTAGAAGGGAAATGGTGGAAGTAGAGAAGGTTTTTTTGGAAATTTTTATGAAATGAAAGTGTAGTGGAAAAGAAGAGAGGTGTGGTTGTATTTATAAGTGAACATCTTTAGTGGTAAATGACATTAATACCCTCTTCATTTTTGAATTTAAATATACTTTTATTTTATGTAAAAAAGAGTGATTTGATATGTATTAATGGTGATGGTAAGAAAGAGAAATGATTACTTTCTTAGATTTTGTGTTTAACGAGAAGACTTTGGAATGATTTGATTTGCATTAAATGCATGCATGTAAGCGTCATTAACTCCTTACATTAGCTTTCTTTTCACTTTTCCATTTGCTTCTTTCCTATGTATAAACATAACATCTTATTAATGAGATATGAAGTAGAGTAATGATGTTGTTTTATAAAAGGTTTAATAATTTTTAAATTTGTCAAATCATACTTTTTACTTTTTATACATTTATGTAAACATTTTCAAAACTAAACTCTTTTTGTTTTTAGTGCTAAATGTATAATGTTTATATAGTTTTTAAACTTGTATTTATAAGTTTGGAAATGTATCAAGTTGCAATAACTTTTCGATAACTTGTTTTGGTTAAAAACAGTGTTTTTGTCGACAAAGTTTACAGTCAAAATTTAACGTTTTTATTAAGCTATATATTGAAGTAAACCAAACTTTAAAATGAACTTTTTACTTCTTTAAATAAATTAAAACACGTCTCTTTATATTTTAAAAACATATTTAAATAATATTAAAATCTCTAATTTTACGGTGTATGTAAAATTGACAAAATGCGACAAATTTTGGTAATTTTTGTAGAACGGTCATTAACAAATTTCTAAATCTTTTAACATACTTTTATTATCTTTATTAGATGTTTTAAATAAGATTTACCTTTTTAAATAAATGTTTAAGTTCATTTATTTAAGCCTTTATTTATTTTTATCAAAACTTAACTTTTGTCGATTTATTCTAAAATCCAAATTTATACTTTTTTATATATTAACTATGAGAATAGAAAATTATTTAATATATATAACATATTATTTAAGATTTAAACTCCTTTTAAATTTTAAATCGAACGAAATCTCTCATTTTCGAAGTAGCGAAATTACGGGTCGTTACACTCTTCTTACGCTCATTCTTACTATCTGTAAATAGTAAGAAAATTTGATTTAGGCATACAGACGAGATATCTTGGGGAATTGTAACGATCTCGTTTTTAAATCAAATTTAAATTAGTAATTGATATGAATTTTGGAACTTATTTTGGAGTTAATTTGAATTTAATTTGAATTTTTCAAAACAAATAAAATAGGAGTTGATTTATATATATATATATATGAATAGATTTTAATTTTAATTTGAATTTGAAATTCAAAATATGAACTTTCTTAAAAATATTTGGATTCAAAATATTAATATATATGTTGGATTTTTCATTAATGTATAAAATTGTTTTAAAACATTTTCTTTTAAAATTGTATGAATATAACAAAGGAAATGTGATTATATAAATAGAAAATGCAATTTAGAATAACGTACGTAAATTTATTCACATGGAAAAAAATATAAGTGTAACATTATAATGAGAAATTAAACAAGTGCTAAAATTTTGATACACGTAAAGACAAGTGTCAATCTATTTTTCTTTTTTATATTATTTCTAAAAATTAGGAAAAAAAGGCTATAAGAATTTCTACTCCTACACTTTCATTTTTCTTTTATGCTTCATTTCCAAAATCTAAAGCCTGAGAAAAATAAAAACTTAAACCAGTTCAAAGAAAAGAAGAGAAATCTATAAAACAACTCAAAACAGAGAAAAGAAACTCAAAGGAAATCAAAAGAAAATTTCAAACCAAAGAAACAAATTTAACAAAGGAAAGATCAAGCAACTAAAGAGAATTCAACTATGTAATCAAGTAAGTTAATCCATCAGAAGCTAAGCAAATCAACATCAACTACAAGCAGATAAAAAAAAATCAAATTCAAAGGTCAAAACCATATTCAAGTTCCAGCTTTCTATTTCAGGTTGAAAGGTGAGTAAACACCATTATTAAAGCTTGAATCTAGGTTGAACTTTTGATGCATGTGTTAAATGATGAATATATGGTTGTAGGAAAGGCTTGCATGTATATTATATACAGATATTTGTATGTGCTTGTCAGTTACAGGCAGAAATGCTTTGTTCCAGATTTACAGAGTTTAAACTGATTTCTAAAATCCAAATCTCTCCCTCTGTTTTTCTTTAGGATTTAGAATCTGAACAAAACTTGTTTGTCGAATCAAGATATAGATCCTAAAAACAAGTTTTTGTAAAATTGATTAAAGTTTTGCTGGAAATTAGGAAATACAGGAAGACCCAATATTTATGAAAATTCCCAAACATCATGATTTCGGTTTTAATTTTATCATGTAAAATGTTTTCAAAAATAATGATTTTTGAAAGTGGAATCATGATTTTTAAGTTAATAAACATGGAGAAATCTTGAGTTGATCATCTAGGGGTTTTCCGGTGTTTCTCGGCGGTCAGACTAAAATGGAGGATGGGGATGGCTACTGGAGGTAGTTGGGTGATGTTCGAGCCAGGGATAAATGATCAGAAAATTTTATGATCACCATGAAGGAAGGACGAGATCGATTTAGGGTTTGAAACCCATATTTGGTCATGGTCGAAATTGGTGTCGCCGCATCATCATCGATGGACCGGAGCTGTTCACATCGGTGGGATTCGAAGCGTAGGGGTTCGACCTTGTTTTGGCTGACGTCGCGTGACCTCTGATTGTCAGAGGTGGAAGTACGAGACGTTTGTTTGATGATCGTGTTCGTTCCAGAATGAGTCAGATTGCCCTTTTGCAAGTTCATCGTTATTTTGGTTTTCTGGGTGGTCTTGACGTTAGGTCGGGTTGCCGCTGACTCGATGATGGCCGAAATTTGGGTCGGAGAGGTTGTCGTTCCGTTTGTGCATATGCATGAGGTCTGGTTTGTATCAGGTAGCCTGGTAGAGGAAGGAGTGGTGGATGTCTCGAAGTAGACTTCGAGGAGTTCGTGTGTTGGCTCATGTTTAGCATCGGGTATTTGCAAGTTAGTACCGGGTATAAAAAGACTTAACCAAAATTTAAGTTTAAAATGAAAATTTGAGGTTTGATTAGAGGGAAATTCGAAGTAAACAGGAAATTGACTCGGAGTGACACTCGGGGTTGACTTGGGTATTATGATTTCCAGTTTTAAACTTTAACAATCTAAGTTAAATCAATTTCTAAATCTACTTTTTTTAAAATGAAGATTGTTTGTTAAATTGGAATGTGTAGTAAAAGGTTTTGAAAGTGAAATATTTTAAATTAATTAAGTTTAGATGTTCTTAAAACTTATATTTTTAAAAGAGTTTATTTTAGATAAAAACTTTACAAAGTAATTAAGGAATTAATCAAATGCGTTTAAATTGTTAACTTAAAAGTTAAGTTACTTTATATTGTTAATGATAGTTAATTAATTGATGATTTTTAATTACTTAATAATTAAAGAATGATTTATTAAAGGTTAATTAATTATTAATAAAAGGTTAATTAATTTATAATTAAGGATTAAGTAATTAAGGTAATTAATTAAGGAATAAATAATTAATGAAGATGATTAAGATTTAATTAATTAATAATTAAGGATAATTAATCATTGATTAAAGATAATTAAAAGAAGTAATTATGTGATTAATTAATTATATCACACGGTTAATTCATCTTACTTGTAGATGATTAATTATGATTGAATGCCTTGAGCTAATTGATACCCCTATTATGTGATTGTGATACTTTGTGATGTGAATTGTTGTGTATTGAACTGTGATATACGTGATTTGTTTTTGTGTGAATGTGAAAAACCCTTGGCCCATAAAACAACATTTGAATTTCGATGCGATGGGGAGTCGGATTCTAGTTGGTTATCCGAAACCAACAATGAACCTTAATGGTGAATCTTTGTGATTGAAACATCCACGTGTTTTAAATTATGTGCTCACTATTCAGTTTAGCCGGGAGAGGACTTTGTGTCATATAACCCATTCTGAATAGTGATACGACGATATGGATAGCATTTGAAGATGGTGGGGAAGACCATGAGTCTTTGAGAATGATAGGATAACCTGTCGAATGACTCTGCACTGAGTTGCTCCGGTATAGAGATCTCCATATGTGATGGGGAGTCCGATCGGGATTGTAGATGCCCGGAATGCAAGGACTTCTTTGGAAGTGCCTTCGGTTCTATTCGAACCCGGAACAGACTTGTATGGATGTATGTCTGATGTTACACTTTGAGATGTAAAGTTAGTTTCTATCAAATATATTTCTGTTTGGTGGCGGAGAATTTATTCTCTTAGCTTAACACCCTTCTCTGAGACGTACGAGCTCATAGGTTATGTAGTTGATGGTTACTGGTGATACATTCCCAATTTGGTAATGTGGCATACGACCGCTGATCATGTGTTGATCGAAGCATGGATTTTGTGTAAAGCGTTGCTTTATGGACGAGACTTCGTCGAACCTCACAACCCAAAAATGGTCGAAACAGGAATGTTGCGGCAAGGATATTAGGGGTCGCATCCCTAGGGTATGTCCGTTTTCTTCTGGATAAGAGGTGGTATCATGGTATGGAGCCCGGATATTTAACTGTGTGGTTGTTGCTATATTGTTGGTGAATCCTGTGATAAAGGTCGGTAACGACAGGGGATGGCATACTTGTAGGTGTTACCTAGTTACAGAGGCAACCCGGCCTTGTGTTGGTAGAGATTCGGTTTGGTTCTTTGGGGCGTCCCACCAGAGGCATCCCATTTGGTAGGAAGTTCCTTAGCCTGACCATTGTTGGAAATCCAATCATTCAATATGAGTCCTTTACGATTTCAATTGTATTACCTGCCATTCTTAAATGGTAGCTATAGTAAGCATAGTATAATGGTACCTATGCTGGCTAAGATTAATATTATATTTTCGAAATGTTTTCACACTATGCACTAATAATAATATCAAAAGATGTTTTTTCATATCAAGCATATTTGACTATCATAAGGAGAAATCTCCCCCAAGTGTGCGAATGCATTGTGTGTGTGCCAGTAGGCCTTATGGTAGTTTCATTTTCCAAAAGCGTATCGGATTTCTTTTAAAATTGTTTTTGTACAAACAACTATTTTTGTTTACTCATACCGGTCCCATGACTGACGCGGAGTTTATCGTTCCCTTCCTAAACTCTGGGTGCCCATAATTTTCCACACGGGCAGCCTAGAAACAGGTTATCCACGTTTTGGAGCTAGCTTGGATTAGGAGTCTTTTGGTAGCTATCAGATTTTGGAAAGCTTTTGGTTTGGTAATCTTTTGAAGTGTTTGGAGTTCTGGAAGACCTTATCTAAGTTGAAGTATGCTGGAGCCTTTTTGAAGACTGTTGTTATGGTTCCACTGTGGCGTTATCATTCTGTTGTTTTATGCACTCTGACGATGGGATTAAATTTTTGTAATCAAATATTGTGATGACGTTGTATCTGTGTTGTGATAATGAAATCATCTTTTGTTTCCGCTGTTTATATTCATCTAATGTTGTTAACAGCTCCATCCGAACTGGAGTTCAACGTTTGAATCTCGGCAGTCGAATACTAGTGAGGTATTTGATGTCGATTTTCAATCGTTGAATTTTGGATCGTCACAAGTGGTATCAGAGCTAAAGGTTGAATAAGAACTTTAACTACGGAGTATAACACATTAGGTGACTCATTAGAGATAGGGTGAAGAATAACCTAGAATGAGTATATCTCTAAGATATCTCGTTCGTATAGTCTAAATCAAGTTTTCTTACTATTTTTACAGATAGTGAGAATGAGCATTAGAAGAGGACGAGATAGGGGACGGGGTAATACCACTACAACTAGACAATTCCCTACAACAGCGGAAGTAGCTATTCCTACTCAACCTCAGCCGAATTTGGCTGATCTGTATCGAAGTTTTTCCAGACTTGGTGGTAAGCCATTCACTAGTAAGAAGTCTATTGTCGAAGCACAAGCCTCGATCCGATCGTGTGAAAGAATTTTTAGAGGGTTAAAGTTAGAAGACGACGAAATACGATTGATAGCTTCTTGGAAACTCCAAGAGAAAGCTCAAGCCTGGTGGGAGACTGTTACTGTGGATGAGACGGAAGATGAGTTCACTTGGGATTGATTTAAAGAAGTGTTCGAGCAGCGTTATATGCGTCTGCTGGTATCTCCAGAATATACCAAGAGTTTATGGACTTAAAGCAGGGAAGTTAATCATTTGAGGAGATTTGAATAAGTTTAACGAGTTATCTCAATTTGATTCGGCGCTGGTGAATACACCCCTGAAGAAGAATGAATGATTTATTCGGGGAATGAATAAGAAGTACTACGAAAGAATGACATCCCACGTGAAAGAATCCTTTTCCGACTTGATTAATATGGGGTATCGATATGCTACCCTGGATATGCAGGAAGCTCCGGAGGAGAAAGGAAGGGCAAGCAATCCAAATTGGATGAAAAGGAAGTCCGGAGGGAAGAAACCGTTTCAAGGAAAGGAGGAGAAGAACTATCAGGAAAACTCGGCCTGAGATATTACTTGTCACAACTGTAAGGAGAAGGGCCATTATTCAAATGATTGTAAGAAGCCAAAGAAACATGTAAAGAAAGATAAACTTTTAAAGGCAGGTCAAAGAACCAAGGAATGCTTTTACTATCGCAATCTAGGTCACGAAGCTAAAGTTTGCCCGAAAAAGAAGAAGCACAAGTAGCAAAGGTGTATGCGATCAAAGATAAACCTTCAACTTCTAAGGCGGATAAAGGAAAAGGAGTTTTAGAAGGTAACCTTATTATTTATGATAGAGTTGCTAGTGTTTTGTTTGTTTGACACGGGCGCTACACATAGTTTTATTTCCCAAGAACCGTAAATGAATTAAAACTAAAACTTGAATTTGTTGACGAGCCCATTTGCATGAAAAATCTAGTTGGTGGCCCTGCGAACCTTTGTCTACCATATAGAGACGTTCCTATCTTGTATTCTTGTCATCAATTTCCTATCAATCTCTTTATTCTCGACTTTAATGAATTTGAAATCCTACTCGGAATGGATTGGCTAACGAAATACTAAGCCAAATTAGATTGTAATAATCAAACAATTTTTATCAGAACCAAATTTGGGAATTTCATTTAAATCTCTTGTGAGGATCTGAGTCCTAAGAGGGATAAGCTGATGTATACTTTGGGATATCCCAAACCTAGTCTAGTGTCCATACCTATTGTCCGGGAATTCCCAGACGTATTCGAATAGGTTAAATCTTTACCCCTACACAGAGAAATTAAATTCAGAATTGATTTAGTTCCCAATACTCGTCCTGTTGTTCATGCAAGTCGCAAGATGGCACCAAGGAAAAGGATAGAATTAGTCAAGAAAACCGTGATTTGCTAGAGAAAGGAATAATATATCCTAGTGTTTCCGAATGGGGTTCACCCGTGGTATCCGTTGCCAAGTCTGACGAATCCTTGAGATTGTGTGTGGACTATCGTGATCTCAATAAACTACCACTCAAAAACAGAATTCCTTTACCTAGAATCGATGATCTGTTTGATCAGTTGCATGGCGCTTGGTTCTTTTCAAAGATGGATCTAGCCCAGGGATTCCATCAGCTATGAATTGCTGAAGATTGTGTTCGCTTAACTGCTTTCAGGGGTCCAAACACATTCTACGAACGGTTAGTCATGCCTTTTGGACTAACCAGTGCTCATGCATACTTCGTAGACTTAATGACCCTTGTATTCCGAGAAGTATTGAACAAATTTATTCTTATGCTTATTAACGATATTTTGATCTACTCCAAAATCGAAGAGGAGCATGCTGAACACTTGAGAATTGTTTTGGAAATTTTTAGGAGAAACACTCTGTTTGCCAAATTTTCAAGTGTCATTTTTGAGTCAAGGAAGTTAGATTTCTCGAGCACATGTTAATGAGGAAGGAATCTCTGTAGACCCTAGCAAAGTTTCTGCGATTCTAGACTGGAAGTGACCCACAACTTTGAAAGAAGTTAGAAGTTTTCTGGGTTTAGCGGGATATTACCGGAAGTTTGTTTAGGATTTTTCTAAGATAGATAGTCCATTGACTAAGCTAACTATGAAGAATGCTAAATTTGATTGGACACTGAAATGTGATGAAGTTTTTCAGAAGTTAAAGAGGAGATTGACTACTGCTTCCGTTCTCGCTATTATTAACAGGAAATAAGGTTTATTTGTCTATACTAACGCTTGTGGTGATGGTTTGGGTGTTGTGCTAATGAAAAATGTAGAGTAATTGCCTACGCAAGTAGACAATTACGTCCGCATGAGAAAAACTACCCAACCCACGATCAGGAGCTCTTGGCTGTTATTTTCCTTTGAAAATCTGGCATCACTATCTTTTGGGTGAAAATTTTGAATTATTCACCGACCATAAATCTCTCTAATATCTTTTTACCCAGAAGTATTTAAATCTAAGGCAACAACGTTGGTTGGAATTTCTAGCATCTTATGACCTAGATATTATGTATACACCCGGAAAAGCCAATGTGGTTGTCGACGCCTTGAGTAAACAACATGCTATTCTTGCTCATCTAGTTGTCACTTCTACTCTTCTTAGAAAGATCGCCAGTAAACAAAGAGAAGACATGTTTCTTCTAAAAATTTATCGAAGAATTCATTGTGGTGAAGATTCTAGCTTTGAAGTTGATGAGAATAGAATTGTAAGATTGAAAGGCAGAATGTGCACTCCAGATATCCCTGATCTAAAACAGAAAGTGATGGACGAATGTCACAAATCCAAACTTTGTATCCATCCAGGAGCTAATAAGATGTATCGAGATATCAAAAGAAATTTCTGGTGGAAAACAATGAAAAGGGATATATCTATTTATGTGAGTCGTTGCGCTACTTGTCAACAAATCAAAAGTGATTAGAAGAAGATGGCTGGTTTACTTTAGCCATTGGAAGTGCCTAAGTGGAAATAGGATCAAGTATCTATGGGTTTCACGGACGGGTTGCCTCGAACTCGAAAAGGGAATGAAGCAATTTAGGTAATTGTGGACCGTTTGACCAAAACTTCCCACTTTATCCCAGTGAAATCTAACCGGATAGCGGCAAGTTTGGATGAATTATATGTGAAAGAAATTGTTCGTCTCCACGGTATACCCAACAGTATAGTCAGTGATCGTGACCCGATCTTCACTAGCAGATTTTGGCAGGCATTTCAAGCTACATTAGGAACCAAACTAAACTTCAGCACTACTTACCATCCGCAGTCTGATGGGCAGATAGAAAGAATAAATCGAACCTTAGAAGACCTTTTGCGTGCTTGTATACATGACTTTAGCGGTTCATGGAAGGACCATTTGCATCTGGTTGAATTCTCATATAATAATAGCTATCAGGCCAGTATCGAAATGGCTCCTTTCGAAGCTTTAAATGGTCGTCCGTGTCGATCACCTGCATGTTGGATCGAGTTAGGTGATAGAATCATCCTTGGACCATACATGATTAAGGAAACTACAGAGAAATTTGATTTTATACGAAAGAAACTGAAAACGGCTCAAAGTCGTTAGAAGAGTTATGTTGATCGCATAAGAAGAGATTTAGAGTTCCAAGTTGGAGATTCTGTTTTCCTCAAAGTTTCTCCAATGTAGGGAGTGTTGAGGTTTGGAAAAACTGGTAAGCTGGCACCACGTTATATTGGTCCTTTTCCTATACTGGAAAGGATCGGTCCTCTGGCTTACCGAGTGCAACTACCCAGTTGGTTATCTGGCATACGAGATGTGTTTCACGTTTCACATCTTCAGAAATATGTACAAGATCCAGATTGTATTATTGAAGAGGCTGCTCAGCAGGATTTGGAGATCACACCAAATCTGGCAGTAAAGAGATAACCGTTAAAGATCATTGATCGAGGTGAAAAGCAGCTAAGGAATAAAGTTGTGAAACTGGTTAAGGTGTAATGGAGTGGTGATTTAAACGACTGTACTTGGGAAACAGAGGATAGCATGAAGAAGTCCTATTCCAATTGTAGAGTGGATATTTCGGCTTGATTGATAAGCCATTTCTTTATCTTTTTATATTCATGTATTCTTTATTTGTTTCTCTCTCTCTCTTTCAAATTTCAAGGACGAAATTTTCTAAAGGAGGGAATATGTAATGATCTCGTTTTTAAATTAAATTTAAATTATTAATTGATATGAATTTTGGAATTTATTTTGGAGTTAATTTGAATTTTTCAAAACAAATAAAATAGGAGTCGATTTATATATATTTATCTATGAATAGATTTTAATTTGAATTTGAATTTGAAATTCAAAATATAAAATATCTTAAAAATATTTGGGTTCAAAATATTAATATATATGTATGATTTTTCATTAATGTATAAAAAAAATTTAAAACATTTTCTTTTAAAACTGTATGAATATAACAAAGGAAATGTGACTATATAAATAGAAAATGCAATTTAGAATAATATACATAAATGTATTCTCATGGAAAAATACAGATGTAACATTATAATGAGAAATTAAACAGGTGTTAAAATTTTGATACATGTAAAGACAAGTGTCAATCTTTTTTTCTTTTTTCTTTTATTTCTAAAAATTTAGAAAACAAGGCTATAAGAATTTCTACTCCTACACTTTCATTTTTCTTTTATGCTTTATGAAGCCTGAGAAAAATAAAAACTTAAACCAGATCAAAGAAAAGAACAAAAATCTATAAAACAACTCAAAACAGAGAAAAGAAACTCAAAGGAAATCAAAAGCAAATTTCAAACGAGAGAAACAAATTTAACAAAGAAAAGATCAAGCAACTAAAGAGGATTCAGCTCTATAATCAAGTAAGTTTATCCATCAGAAACTAAGCAAATCAACATCAACTACAAGCAGATAAAAAAAATCAAATTCAAAGGTCAAAACCATATTCAAGTTCCAGCTATCTGTTTCAGGTTGAAAGGTGAGTAAACACCGTTTTAAAAGCTTGAATCTGGGTTGAACTTTTGATGCATGTATTAAATGATGAATATATGGTCGTAGGAAAGGCTTGCATGTATATTATATACAGATATTTGTATGTGCATGTCAGTTACAGGCAGAAATGCTTTGTTACAGGTTTACAGAGTTTAAATCAATTTCTAAAATCCAAATCTCTCCCTCTGTTTTTCTTTAGGATTTAGAATCTAAACAAAACTTGTTTGTCGAATCAAGATCTAGATCCTAAAAACAATTTTTTGTAAAATTGATTAAAGTTTTTTCTGGAAATTATAAAATACAGGAAGAGCCAATATTTATGGAAAATTCAAACATCATGATTTCGGGTTTTAATTTTATCATGTAAAATGTTTCCGAAAACAGTGATTTTTGAAAGTGGAATCATGATTTTTAAGTTAATAAACATGGAGAAATCTTGATTAGATTGTTTAGGGGTTTTCCGGTGTTTCTCGGCGATCAGACTAAAATGGAGAATGAGGATCGCTACTGGAGGTAGCTGGATGATGTTCAAGCAGGGGACAAATGATCAGAAAATTTTCTGATCATCGTGAAGGAAGGACGGGATTGATTTAGGGTTTCAAACCCATATTTGGTCATGGTCGAAATAGGTGTCACCGCATCATCACCAATGGTCCGAAGCTGTTCGCACCGGTGGGATTCGAAGCGTAGGGGTTCAACTTTGTTCTGGCCGACGTCGCGTGACCTCTAATGGTCGGAGGTAGAAGTACAATACGTTTGTTTGACGATCGTGTTCATTCCAGGATGAGTCAGATTGCCCTTTTGCAAGTTCATCATTTTTTTAATTTTCTAGGTGGTCTGGAGGTTAGGTCGGGTTGTCGCTGACTCGACGATGGCCGGAGTTTGGGTCGGAGGTGGTCGTTCCGTTTGTGCATGTGCATGAGGCCTGGTTTGTATTAGGTTGCCTGGTAGAGGAAGGAGGGGTGGATGTCTCGAAGTAGACTTCGAGGAGTTCGTGTGTTGGCTCGTGTTTGGAATCGGGTATTTGCAAGTACCGGGTATAAAAAGACTTAACCAAAATTTAAGTTTAAAATGAAAATTTGAGGTTCGATTCGGGGGGAACTCGAAGTAAACATGTAATTGACTCAGAGTGACACTTGATGTTGACTCGGGTGTTATAATTTCCAGTTTTAAACTTTAACAATCTAAGTTAAATTAATTTCTAAATCTTTTCTTTTTAAAATGAAGATTTTTTGTTAAATTGGAATATGTAGTAAATGGTTTTGAAAGTGAAATATTTTAAATTAATTAAGTTTAGATGTTTTAAAACTTATATTTTTAAAAGAGTTTATTTTAGATAAAAACTTAATAAAGTAATTAAGGAATTAATCAAATGTGTTTTAAATTGTTAAATTAAAAGTTAACTTAATTTATATTGTTAATGATAATTAATTAATTAATAATTTATAATTACTTAATAATCAAAGAATGATTTATTAAAGGTTAATTAAGTATTAGTAAAAGGTTAATTAATTTATAATTAAGGATTAATTAATTAAGGTAATTAGTTAAGGAATAATTAATTAATGAAGATGATTAAGATTTAATTAATTAATAATTAAGGAAAATTAATCATTGATTAAAGATAATTAATAAAAGTAATTATGTGATTAATTAATTATAATCACACGGTTAATTCATCTTACTTGTAGATGAATAATTACGATTGAATGCTTTGAGCTGATTGACACCCTTGTTTACGTGATTGTGATACTTTGTGATGTGAATTGCTGTGTAGTGAACTGTGATATCTGTGATTTGTTTCTATGTGAATGTGAAAACCCCTTGGCCCGTAAAACAACATCTGAATTTCGATGCGACAGGGAGTCGGATTCCAGTTGGTTATCCGAAACCCATATCGAACCTTAATGGTGAATCTTTGTGATTGAAATATCCACGTGTTTTAAATTATGCGCTCACTATTTGGTTTAGCCGAGAGAGGACTTTGTGTCATATAACCCATTCCGAAGAGTGATATGATGAGATGGATAGAATATGAAGACGGTGGGGAAGACCGGGTGTCTTCGGGAACGATAGGATAATCTGTCGAATGACTCTGCACTGAGTTGCTCTGGTATAGAGATCTCCATATGTGATTGGTAGTCTGATTGGAATTGTAGATGCCCGGATTGCAAGGACTTCTTTGGAAGTGCCTTCGGTTATGTTCGAACCCGGAACAGACTTGTATGGATGTATGTCTGACGTTACACTTTGAGATGTAAAGCTGGTTTCTATCAAATACATTTCTGTTTGGTGGCGGAGAATTTATTCTCTTAGCTTAACACCCTTCACTGATATGTACGAGCTCAGAGGTTATGTAGTTGATGGTTACTAGTGATACTTTCCCAATTTGATAATGTGGCACACGAAGTGATGCTGATCATGTGTTGATCGAAGCATGGCTTTTGTATAAAGCATAGCTTTGTGGACAAGACTTCATCAAACCTTACAATCCGGAAATGGTCGAAACAGGAATGTTGCGGCAAGGTTATTAGGGTTCGCGCCCCTACGGTATGTCCATTTTCTTCTGGGTAAGAGGTGGTATCATAGTATGGAGCCCAGATATTTAACTGTGTGGCTGTTGCTATATTGTTGGTGAATCCTAGGATAAAGGTCGGTAACGACCAGGGATGGCATACTTGTAGGTATTACCTAGTTACAGAGGTAACCCGGCCTTGTGTAGGCAGAGATCCGGTTTTGTTCTTGGGGGTATCCTTTCAAAGGCATACCATTTGGTAGGAATTTCCTTAGCCTGACCATTGTTGGAAATACAATCATTCAATATGAGCCCTTTATGATTTCAATTGTATAACCTGCCATTCATAAATCGTAGCTGTAGTAAGCATAGTATAATGGTACATGTGCTGGCTAAGATTAATATTATATTTTCAAAATGTTTTCGAACTATGCACTAATAATAATATCAAAAGATGTTTTCTCGTATCAAGCATATTTGACTATCATAAGGAGAAATCTCTCTCAAGTGTGCGATTGCATTATGTGTGTGCCAGGAGGCCTTATAGTAGTTTCGTCTTCCAAAAGCATATCAAATTCATTTTAGAATTGTTTTCGTACAAACAACAGTTTTTGTTTACTCATACCAGTCCCATGACTGATCCAGAGTTTATTGTTCCCTTCTTAAACTCCGTGTGTCTATAATTTTCCACATGGGCATCTTAGAAATAGGTTATCTGTGTTTTGGAGCTAGCTTGGATTAGGAGTCTTTTGGTAGCTATCGGATTTTGGAAAGCTTTTGGTTTTGAAATCTTTTGAAGTGTTTGGAGTTCTGGAAGACCTCATCTAAGTCGAAGTATGTTGGAGCCTTTTTGAAGACGTGTTGTTATTGTTCCATTGTGGTGTTTTCATTCTGTTGTTTTATGTTGTTATAGCACTCTAACGATGGGATTAATTGTTGTAATCAAATATTGTGATGATGTTGTATCTGTGTTGTGATAATGAAATCATCTTTTGTTTCCGCTGTTTATATTCATCTAATGTTTATAAGCTCCATCCAAACTGGAGCTCAACGTTTGAATCTTCGGCAGTCGAATACAAGGGAGGTATTTGATGTCGATTTTCAATCGTTGAATTTCAGATCGTTATAGATATACTCATTCTAGGGTATTTCTAACCCTATCTCTAATGAGTCACCTAATGTGTTATACTCCAAAGCTAAAGTTCTTACTCAACCTTTAGCTCTGATTCCACGTGTCACAACCCGAAATCCAGTGTCCGAAAATCGACATCCAATACCTCATTTGTATTCAAATGTCGGAGATTCAAATGTCGGACTCCAGTGCGGTGGAGCTTATAACAACATTAGATGAATACAACATAGCGGAAACAAAATTAATTTCATTGATCATAACATATGTATACAACATCATTACAACAATTTAACACCATCATCAGAGTGCTATATACATGATACAACAATAAAATATAATGCCATAGCGGAAAAGACAACATGACAACTAGATAACACCAACAGAGCTTCCAAAAAGAGAGAGAAAGAATCCAACATAAGCACCTTCAATCCAACTTCAAAGCTTCAAAGGACTTTCAAACCTAAAGCCTCCAAAATCCCATAGCTTTCGAACCAAAGACACCAAAAGACTTCCAGATCCAAATCTGAACTAGCTTCAGAACACGACTAACCTGACTCTAGGCTGTCCGCGTGGAAAATTATGGGCACTTAGAGTTTAGGAAGGGAACAATAAACTCTAGGTCAGTCATGGGACTGATATGAGTAAACAAAAATAGTTGTTTGAACAAAAACAATTTGCAAAAAGAAATCCTTTATGCGTTTTGGAAAATGAAACTACCATAAGGCCTCCCGGCACACACACAATGCAATCGCACACTTGGGGGAGATTTCTTCTTATGATAGTCAAACATTCTTGATACGTAAAAACTCTTTTGATATTATTATTAGTGCATAGTGTAGAAAACATTTAGTAAGTATAATATTAATCTTAGCCAGCATACATACCATTATAGTATGCCTACTATAGCTACCATGTTAAATGGCATGTTCTACAACTAAAACCGTATAGGGCTCGTATTGGATGATTGGATTTCCAACAATGGCCAAGGCTAAGGAACTTCCTTTAACTGAAAGGGTACACCTCTGGAGGGACGCCCCGAGAAACTTAACCACTCTCTATCAACACAAGGCCGGGTTACCTCTGTGACTAGGTAACTAACTGTCACGAGTATGCCATCCCCCGGTCGTAACCGACCTTTATCGAGGGACCTCAACATCAACAACCACAAAGCAATTTATCTGGGCTCCATACCAGAATACTACTTTTTATCCAGAAGGAAATGCACATACCCTAAAGGGCGTGACCCTCATAACCTTGCTGCATCTTTTCCTGTTTCAACCATTTTCGAGGTGTGAGGTTCGATGAAGTCTCGTACCACAAAGCGACGCTTTTCTCAAAAGCCACGCGTCGATCAACAAATGATCAACACTTAGCGTGCCACACTACCAAGTTGGGAATATATCACTAATAACCATCAACTACATAACCTTTGAGCTCGTACGTCTCAGAGAAAGGTGTTAAGCTAAGAGAATAAATTCTCCGCCACCAAACAAAAATGTATTTGATAGAAATCAGCTTTACATCTCAAAGTGTAATGTCAGACATACATCCATACAAGTCCATCCTCGGTCTGAATGGAACCAAAGGCACTTCATCCAATAAAGGAAGAAGCCCTTGCAAATCCGGGCATCCACAATCCCGATCGGACTCCCCATCACATATGGATATTTCTATACCGAAGCAACTCAGTGCAGAGACAATTCTTGAAAATACCTGATCTTCAACCACCGTCTTCAAATGTACTCCAATTTCATCATCATTATTCGAAATGGGTTTTATGACTTGATGTCCTCTCCCAGCTTAACCGAATAAGAAACCCTTATTTTAAAACAAGTGGATATATTAATCACAAAGATTCACCATCAAGATTCGATGTGGTCTTCGGATAACCAATTGGAATCCGACTTCCTATCGCATCGAAATTCAAATTCCATTTAAAGGTCAACAATTTACTCCAATTCAGAAGTTCATAATCATAGCAATATATCACAAATGTGACAGCTCAAAACAAAGCAATTCATATCACAAAGTATCACAATCACATATCAGAGATATCGGCCAAATCAAGGAATTCAGTAATAATCCAATTATTTGGCAAGGCCGACGGTTTTAAAGTGGACCGACCACTTTTATTACGAACGTAATAAAGTTGAAGTACAGGAGAAAGGTAGAGACACCTTTGCTACTATTATAGTTAGAAAAAATAAGTACGGCACAGGAGTGTGACAGACGTGTCACATCTACATAGAAAATAACTAGACTAGTTCTCCTCCATAGAGGAAGAATCACCAACACCCACATTATCCCGGGAAGAAACCAAACTGGACCCAATAAGACCATAAAAGGGGCGGAAACGAAGAGCAAGAGTGGGATCATAATAGTCAACTTCAAAGGAGTAAATAAAAGATCGATCCCAAGCAGTATCAGCTAGAATTCCGGAATTGATGTCAGAGTACGTTCCATCTAAATCAAGGACCAAAGAGTCTCCAGAAATACTGTAGAAAAGGCAACGTAGGTCCATCAGATCATCAGATATATATCTAAAGTAGGATTCGTCAACAGGGTTGAATCTCATATCAGAATGAAGGTCAACTCAATAATGTTCAGTGTCGGCCCAAACAACTAGAGGCGGAGAGAGAACAGGCTCAGCAGACAGAACACAGGGAACAACAGCAGGAACCGGAGACGCAGGCCGCTCTATGGTAAGAGAAGGAATAGGGGCAGAAGTAACCAGAGAGACTTTGGGAACCCATTTCCTAAGCGGAGGCCATGGAAGAGGGATCTTGGACGCAGCAGCAGAAACAGCAGAGTGCTTACAGGCAGAGGCTACATGGCCAAAAGAGTGACAGGAGGAACAGATTTCAGGGACCCATCCATATCGGACACGAACAACCATCACGTGACCAACAGCAAGCTGGACGGGAATGGTGGAAGAAAGTGGTCTATGGGGAGAAATCTCAATCAGAGCCTTGGCATAAACAAGCTTATCTCGCGCAACAGTATTAGAGTCAAAAAATTTTTTTTTACCAACATTGCATGCTAGCCAATTCAAGCCACGTAGCGGTTGAAGAGCAGAGGGGATTTGGGAGAAATAGACCCAAACAAGGATAGATATAACCTGTTCGCGAGCACTAGCAACTGTCGGCGACCATGGAGTAATAATGAAGGGCTGGCCATCAAAGAAGGAAGGCTCTGACTCAAGAACACAGCTTCGTTCCTCAGGGGAGGTGAACAAAAGGTAGTACAAGGAATCAACCAACTTAACACTAAGACCACCACGCAGACGCCAGGCCCTACGACAAACGGCAGCCACATCACGAAGTCGATGTTTCGGGTCCAAAAAGAATCCAACAACGTATTCAGACCAAAAGTCCATACCGGCTTGCATAACACAGGGGGGAGGGATCATAACTCCGTTTTCCTCAACAATTTCGAAATCAACCGGAACATAAACCCCCGCATTACGGGGCTTCGTTTTAAAAAGGGAAGACCAAGGTCTGGGAACTGACGGGATAGGGGCAGCCGCAACACCCGTAGGAGGCACAGGAATGGGGCTGTTAACTTGACCGAGAGAAGCTACTGAATGCAAGTTTACACTAGGAGATAAATCAATGTGCACAGGTCCAATATTGTCATTGGCATTTAGTCGAACAGTTGGAGTACCTCCTACATCACCAGATTTGGCGCAAGAAAGAGCAGCCAAAGGAGTACTAAGCACACCTAAAACACTATCCACAACCAGTGGATCTGAGCCAAGTAAACCTAAATTGCAACAGGGTTTAATAACAACGTTCACTTTAGATCCGGACATTGGGAGCAAACTCGAATCACCCGAAATAGACATAGTTGTTTTCATAGCATCAAGACTGGTAACAACCGCGTTTGCTACACTCAAACAATTGCGGGATGATGAATCCAGAGGGGGCCGATTGGTTACAAAGAGGGGTGGGAATTGTTGGGACGAGAGAAGGTTAGGACTATCAGCAGCCATAGGTTTAAAGCAGCGTCCAGAGCGAGTAGAAGAGGGGGAGGGGAGACGCGGAGGGGAAGTGGACATGTAGGGGGACAGAGAAAGATACGCGAAGAAGATGAAGACAGGGAATCGCGAGAAGGATCGCGACCAGGCCTAATCGCCTGGAGCCATTACAACTTTTTTGTCTTATAATTTGAAGCGAAAACTTTTTAATTTTTTAAAACTTTTCGGACCTAAACTTTAGGGACAGGGAGACTATGTCGCCCTGACCTTTGGTTAGACTGGTTTTATAGTGCCCAGACCACTTATGTCTCATTATTGTGGCCGCTGGGAATCGATCCGGTGCCACTACAACACAATGTAGCCACATCCACTATGTCGAAACCACTAGAACTTGACATAATAATAATCCAATTATTCATAAGCAAGATTAATTGATTGTGTGATTATAATTAATTAATCACATAATTGCTTTCATTAATTATCCTTAATTATAAATTAATTAATCCTTAATTATTAAACATATAACCTTAATTGTTTATTAATTAACCATTAATCATTATTTAATCTTTAATCATCAATTAATAAATTAACCAATTATTCTTTAATTAATTACATTAATTAATTTATCCTCAATTATAAATTAATTAATCTTTAATTAATAATTAATTAACCTTTAATTGATTATTCTTTAATTATTAAGTAATTATAAATCATTTATCTTAATTAATAATTTATTTATCATTAAAAAATTTAATTAATAAACCTCATAATTAATCATCATTAACACATAAATTAATTCAAGAGATTAAAGTTAATTAAGAATTAAAACAATATTTCATCTTAATTAACTCTTTAGTTATATTATTTATTTAAAATAAATTAAGAATTTATTTGTAAATAATGTCACTTAATTAATAAATTAAACTTAATTGCTTTAAAAATAACCTACTTAAAACCTTTATTAATCCAAACTTAAATCAAAATAATTATTTAAAAACATGGGTTAAAAATATTTAAATTTGAATTTTGTTTAAAGTTTGAAAAATTGTTTTTATGACAACCCGAGACAATCCCGAGTATTACCCCATGCCAAACACAGTTTCCTTCGAGTCTTCCCCGAGCCATCCCAATTTTTTCTTTTGTTTTGTTTTTAAATTTTTAAACCCGATATGTATTTGAAAATACCCGATCCATATCTCGAGCCAACAATACAATCTCCCGAGGTCGACTTCAATTTAAAATTTTTTTCCCAAATCCATGCTATTGACCCAATCTAGGAACTTGTGCACATGCACAAACATTCTGACCACCTCAAATCGATGCTGAGACCATCAGCAAAACATCGACGATCCCGTCAAGCCTTCAGACCATCTAAATCGACGATCACACATGCAAATTGAAATCGAACTTTTAAAGTACCTACTGGAACAAATCTAGACACCCAAGATTACCTCGTACTTCCACCTCCGACCATCAGAGGTCACGCGAACGTATCCAAAGCTTCATCGATGTTCAATGCCTCGATTCCCCCATGTCCACGTAACTCTGATCCACTGATGATGCTGTAGTTTATCGAACTCCGACCAATACTAAAACGTGAGCTAAAACCTTAGATCATTAACGTTCGACCACCATAATGATCATGAATTTTCCTAATCATTTTTCACGAGCTCGTCCACCACCCGGCTACCCTCAACCATGAACCCGAGGCCACCACTTCCACCGATCACCAGAATTTGCCACAAAACCCAAAATCGATCAACTTGCCAATTCTCTGTGAATACTTACTTAAAAATTCTGATTCCACCTTTAAAAATCATCGTTTTTGAAAACGTTTTAGATGATATACCTAAAACCAGAAATCATGATGTTGAAATTCCAACATATTTTGAGTTTGCCTGTATTCCTTGATTTTCTAGAATATACTTTAATTAATTATGCTTAAAAATATTTTTAAAACTTAAAACATGATTATACAAACATGTTTTGTTTGTACCTTAAAGCCCTAAGAAGATTAGAGAGAGAATTTGAATTTTCTGCAGGTTTTTAATGCCTGATACCTGGGATAGAGGGAATTTCTGCCTGTAACTGACATGCACAAGCATACATATTCATATTTGTATCTATATGTACAAACATAATTTCATTCAAGCAACATTTGTCGCAACTTTACTTCATACATTAACACCGAATCAAGTTTGTAGATCAGATCAAGGAGGTTTACTCACCTTTTAAAGAAGAATACAGAGAACCTGTAACTTGAAAACTAGAATTTGTTTTTGGGTTTTGATCTGCCTTGATACTTGATTTGAATTGAACTTGTTCTTGAGTTGAAAGTGATTTTGATTTTCTGAGTTGAATCTTTGAATTTGCTTAATTACTTGATTGTTTTGATGTTTGAGATGATAGGCTTTAGATTTTTGAAATGAATTCAAGTTTATTTTCTGGTTTTGATTTTTAAATTTGCTGGTTTACTTTGATGTTTTGTGATTTTGTTTTTGATTTTCTCAGATTTTTGAAAAGTGAAGATAAGAGAAATGAGAAAGAAGAGAGTAGGGAGATTTTTATAATCTTGTTTCCATTATTTTTAATTATCTCAAAAATAAAAACAAAAGTGACGCTTGTTAAATTTAATGATAAAATTATTACACTTGTTAATTTACGTGTTAAAAATCTAACACTTATCTAATTTCACATTATAATATTACACATGTATTTTTGCATGAGTATAATATTTATATATTATTTTAAATTGTATTTACTATTTTATAAATACATTTCCTTTATTTGTATATATATGTATATATATATATATACATACATAACCTTTAAAAAAATTGAAGCTAAATTATACATTAATAAATAATCACATTCATATTATTTTTAAATCCAAGTATTTTTAAGATATTTATATTTGAATTTCAAATTTAATTCAAATTACAAACTATTCCTATATATATAGATATATAAATAAAAAAACACAATATTTATTAGTTTGTGGAAGATTCAAATAAATTCACAAATTCATTCTAAAATTTGTATGAATTATTAATTTAAATTTGGTGTAAAAACGGGATCGTTACATTAAATAATTCCTATATTTGAATATTAGTTATTTTTATTTTTTTGGGATATTACATTCCCCCCTCCCTTAAAATAATTTCGTCCTTGAAATTCCCAAAGGAAGAAAATGCCTTCTTAACCTTAGGCTTTAATAAATTACTAATTAAAATGAGTTATCAGACTTTTAATGTCCTTTATATTGTAAAAAAAATTACGACAGCACCTCATTTGCGCAACTGATCTTACAACTTGTTACAACTGGCCTAAATCAATTAAAAAGATAAAAAAGCCAAGTGGCCTCCCATATCGAAGGCATAAAATCATCAACCAATTACCAATTTCTAAATCTACTATATACTCATTTGTGTTTGACTTTTAATTTGGTAAGCAACTTACTATCATGATGCGAATGCAGTTGCATAAGAAATGAAATTGTAATCTCTTGTTTTCCTATACCTATCTTGTACTTACATAATTCAAAAGAGAATCATGCTGATAAAAGAGAAATATACCAGCAACATAAACAATATAACAACCATATGCAATAAGTTAATACAATGTAACTTATAATAATGAGATAACTCTAGTTTGATATAAAGCACATGCAACCAAAAGCAATATAACGAACATGTGCAACAAAAGTACAAAGAATACTATGAAATAAATACTATGCATCCAATCTTTTCAAAAGATAAATCTTAGAATTAAACGCCTGGGTTTTATATTTTTTTTCAAATTCCTTTAAAAAGGAATATCAAAACCAAAATCAAATATAACAAGGAGAACTACTCCTATCAAAGCATGGTATAACTCTAGAATCAAAACAACATAGAGCATCTAATGGTATTCGGTCCTCCTAAAACAATAACTAGGGTAAATAAATATACTCGGTGAGTTTTCCAAATCGAAAAAATCCTAATCATCCAACTTTAGACATAACAAAAATGTTTGAAAAAACACTTCACAAAAACTCTTTTCAAATATTCTAAAATAATAATAATTCCCCAAAGTTTCAAAATATTATTATTATTATTTATTTTGAATCACATTATTTTTTCAAAAGCACCGAGATTTAAGTCCTAAATAGACGACAACTTTGGTTATTTCTTAGAATGTTAAAATACTAGCAAACAAGATTTAGAAGAATCATCCAACTTTAGCAATAACTAAAGTTTCACAAAAACCATAGTTTATAAAATCACATTACCAATTAAATCAAATTCCATAAAGGAATAAATTAACACTTAACATCATTCAAAATGTTAAAAGACTAACAAATAAGCTTTAGAAAAAAAAAGTAGGTTCAAATCTTTCTCGATCGGCTAAGCATATAGATAATTTCCTAAGCATCCCATCATGTTCATCGGCCTTTGATTATTGCTTAGAAGATTATCCGAGCTACCTTAGAACAAAATTGAAAGTCACTCCTCAACTTTCTTAAGCCATAAAACATAGCATACAAATATACCTAAGTCCCTATGATATACATAAGTCATCTGTATGCAATATATCCCACCACTTGCTCGGATATATAGACTTTACTTTTAAACTAGTATCGCTCACTCGACCTCCCTAGTGCAGACTTCGATTAGGTTCCTTGATTAGAAACTTTCGTTCTCCTTACATAGCTATATACTATGATAGAAAACCTCAGTATCATATTGAGAATGCGAATCAAGTGTTCACTGACAAGAATCAAGTGTGAAGTCCTTTTTCAAACAGGTGTGAATCACCCGAAGTTATGTACCAAAATCCTAGATCTAGAATCGTGCGAATAAAATAATCAACGCATAACTTAACTTCTTAATTTCGTTGGTTCTTAACTACACCAATCTTTTTCTAAATCACTTCCATTTTCATCTATAGTATTTTATTCAATACTAAGATTATTTTTGAATTACTTCATAAATTTTCAATCAAGTTTATAAACATTTTATAATGAAATATCTTTATGAAACATTAAATTAAAAAACTTACTCAACATTTATCTACTTGTATAATATTCTCCAACATCCTAGGGGTACATAAAAAATGAAATTTTATTTATTTATTTATTCAGAATTCAAATAGAGCCTTAACAATATATGGGCCTTAAAACTAAGTCAACTACTTTGACCTTTTTTTAGCTTAGAGTGTTCTAAGAAAAGAAGTTTATTAGTCAGCCAACAACATTAAACAGTTTATAAGACTTGGATGTTTAGAAAAAATATGGTTTTAATAGAACAATTCTTACTAAAACCTTTCTATCTAATTTAACCCATTTAAAAACTTGAGTTAAATTACTTTTTCTCTATCCAAGGGTTTAAATTTTCATTTATCAGAAAAATTTCTTATAAAAACACCTTTTATTTTAAATTAATTTCATTAAGGAAAATTAAGAACTAAATACCCGGTTTTTATTTCAAAACCCTTTTGAAATAATACTACATATATCTCTATTTATAAAATAATTTTAACAATTTATTCACTAACACTCACTTTGGGTTCGTTCGGATTCGAATTTCGATTGCACAATGATAAAGAGAATAATTTACAAAGTGCACTACAACGTTTGCTTAAGCAAAGATTTGATCATCACTTAGAAGATTATTCGGATTACCACAAAACTAATTGAGATATTTTCTCCTAATTATCCAAAGAAAATGTATCTTTCTTAAAAATTCTCTATGAAATATTTATACTTGCGAATACTTACAATAAATACCACCATTACTTTTCTTAAAGTCTTTTTGAAATTATTTTCAACAATACCAAAATTTAAAATTCTTAAAAACCCTTTATAAATAATATAAATCATTTTAATTATACCATACTCGTATAAAATGTACCATTAAAACCATTTTATATATAATAATAACTTTCCTTTATTATATATAAAATGATTTTATTATTTATAAAGGGTTTTTGAGAATTTTAAATCCTATCTTTATTATAATAAACTTCTCACAAATACTTATCCTCCAAATGTTTTATTATCCCATTTAGATTATATTAAAAAAAATTATTAAAAAATTACTTTTAACTTAACATTCTCATAAAAAACCTTATAGTCGATTTGTGAAACTTAATTCACAAGGGGGTTCGTTTTAATGTACTCAAAATTATCAATAAATGCTTATAAACTGGTCAGCATATATTATTAATAATCAACAAACAATAGAAATTGTTTTTAAATTATTCGAATATGATAAATCTAACAATAATGATAATAAAGAAATATTACCATTAACAAACAAACACACATAAATAACTATATGAATTTGAAAATTATTTCTTTATATGTATAAAAAATATATTTCTAGGTAAAATATTTCATTTACCAAATTTTCAAAAACAATATCAAGTCCGTATGCCTTATACAAGTGTTTAGAAATCTCTATCGACACTGTAGCGTTCCATGTCTCGACTAGAATTCACAACAAAACAATTAACACAATAAGTTTTAATAACATATACACACTCGAATATATAATACTCACAACTCATTTTAAGGTGTTACTTACTCTATCTCAAACGAGTTTATCCTACCAAAGCCAAGGTTCATGTAATGACCCGGAATTAAATCACTTTAAATATGAATATTTAAAATATTTTTTAATAATTAATTGATGGAATATGTAACTCAAATAAAAATCCTTTAAATAATAACTAGTGATGGTGAAATTGTTTTTAAAATTTGTTTACAAAAATAATTAGTTCGAAAAAAAATCGAAAACGTTATCAGAAATCGTTTTTCATATTTTAGACTTTCTTTCATTGCTGTACGATTCTCAATGTAAACAAAAACCACAATTTTACTTTACTGCAAGCTCAAGGCATTTATTGTAGTATTATGCAAACATGAGGCAAATCCATGGGGAGTTATTAACTACAGATGCTATCTAGCTTATAGGTGAGTTAGACCATTTGGGAAGCTAAATCTGCTAAATTTGAAGCAGGAAATTACAAGAAAAGAAAACAAAATGCTCCAACAAAAATAAGAAAACAAGGAAAATATAAATAAGAACTTATCTTAATTTAATAAATCTTGCAGTGAATTGAAAAGATGAGATCTATTGATCTATTAGCAAATCAATAGATCTCATATAGAATAAAAACTATGAAGCAGAAACTAAACAAAAATAGAAAAATAAAAAAGGAACAAATAAGTTTTGATTAATTAATTTATTAAATAAAAAGGTTGAAAGACAGTTGGAAGTCCTAAATACTAAACCATAGGAATGAAAGTAATTGCCAAGATACCATAAATGTCCTAGGTAGAGGTATTTATAGAGCTCTTGTACATCCAAATCTAAAAATAAGAATGTTCTAGAAACCTTGACCCGGTCTTTCTGTAGATGTTTCTTTACTCCATGCGTTCCATATTATTCTAGAAATCTCTTTCTCCAACATATTCCAGAAGCCTCTTGATTTGGTGTCTTCTAGTGTCTCTCTAGGAGAAGTGAATGACAAAAAAAGCATGCTACGCAAAATTCAAACCAACGACCTTCTAGCAAATGCAAGTCCTCAAGCCAGTTGAGCTATAGTAGCTTTTGGGCAAGAATAGACACTTTTCTTCTTATTACAGAGTCCTGAAGTTAAAACACTATTTTTGAATCATCTCTCGAATAATTTTTTTTTCATTTTCTAAGAATCAAGATCTTACAATAAAGCACAACAAAAAGACTAATTAATACTACCTTATGGATATTAAAATGTGTAACTATGTAATTTAAAATATTCATCATTTGATGTTTATCAGTCTTCTAAAAGTTGTCGAAAATTTTATGTACACTCTGGTATACATATACACGTACGTATACTAATCATATATGTGTGGTTAATAATATATGGTGAATTATATTTACTTAAGTAAAAAGAAAAGAGATGTGACCTTTTTTCAAACATTAAAAAGAATGAAAGAGGAAAAGTCACATTATTATGTAACATCACGGATATAGTGATGGATGATGTATTAAAGGGGGGTTGGTCCTTGCATGTGGAAGGAGAGAAGGGGGAGGTGATGACGTGTCTCAAAGAAAAGTTGAGGGTATGGACCTAAGGGAATTTAGGTAATTCACTTAATTCATTTTGTATAAAAATAATTTCTTTTTTGCCTTCTCATTGTTCATTTCAAAAAAATTGTTTTCTCTTTATAAAGCTCCATTTCACTTTAATGGTTTCCTTATAAAATTTTCAAAAACCAAAAGCCTTTCTTTTCTGTTTTAATACTTTAAAACCTATTCAAAAACACTCTTCTCTACCATACACCTCCTCCTTCAAAATATATCCAAAACCCTTCTCTATAACCCAAGGCCGAGCCTTACTTCATCTTAAGCCGAACCCAAAGTCCATTTCCCTAAGCCAAATTAAATTTTAATTAAATGCGAGATCTAGGGTCGATTCAATTTGTAGCAGTAGTTTTAGTTGATTCGAGTGGTTTTTGATGAGTGAAGCTCATACCTTTAAGAATGTTTTAAACTTTATTTAGTTCCTTGGCTTGGTTGAAAATTTATTGGTTGTTTGGTGAGAAATGATGTTAATTGTATGAACATATTTGTGTTTACATGTAATGGTTGTATAGACTTGGAATTTAATGTCAAAGTTAAGTTTTAGTTTGCAAGTTACGATTTTTACTTGTGTATGTTGACTATAACATTTGTTTATATGAGCTTATAGATGGATGTAGTAAGCTAAAGTAAAGTAGCACTTGATTTGTGTCTGGGGTGACATGGAAATCTCTTTGATTTAACTTATTTTACCTATTTTGATTTCTAGAATTTTTTTACAAGTTTACAAACTTTACATTTAGTTTCTAGAATTATTGTACTATGTTGTAAAGTAAGTTAAGATAAAGGTAAAGGCTTGAGGAATATTTTGAATATAAAACCAGTTTAAAGTTATGGTATCCATAATGATAGTCGCTATGGATGTAATTTCGAAAAAACGAACATTTTTGTAAACTAAAATGTTTTCACTTTAAGTATTTTTTTGGAAAAGTATTTTCAAACATACTATAAGTATTAAAAAGGTAATTATCACTCAGTAACTAAGTAAGAATTTTATAATTAATTAATTAATTAATTAATTAATTAAGTAAAGATAATTAATGCATAATCACTAGTTAAGTAAAGGTAAGTAGTACTTAAGTATTAATTAAGTAAAATAATTGTAATTAGTTAATTAAGTAAAGGCTAATTAATTATTAGTTAAGAAAAGGTCAATTATTTAAATTGTTATTTAAGTAAGTTTTAATTAATTATTTATTTATTAATTAAATGAGGTTTAATTAATAAATTAATTATTAACTGGGTAGAATTTAATTATTAATCAGTTAACAATTAAGTTAGTATTTAATTAAGATTTAATAACTATTAAATAAAGGGTTTAACTTACTTTTAATTAATTAAATAAATATTTTCAATTTTCAATTACTTTATTTTCAAGGATCGGTTTTGTCTAAAGACTGTTTTTTTGTTCAAAGAACGGTTTAAATACAATGGATTCTTTTTGTCTGAGCCATTAACCATCCAAACAAATGTGAATAAGTTATAGTAAACGTTGAGACATTTTATCGAAAGTAAGTCATCATTTAGCATTAAAAGTCAATGATCAGGCTTTTCTTTAAATGTGAGATCGAGAACTTGATTTTCTAGGCAAGGTTGGAGAAGTTGAAATTTCGAAAATGCGATAAATAAAAAAGAGTTAAATTCAATAAATGGGTCATGATAAATTAAGTATATGAAAGGTATTTCATTGTATAACATCAAATTCTGAGGTATTATGAGCACTCATCTCTATCCCGTTAAGTAAGGATGTACGTCGAGATAAGATTAGTTTTCTAACTTGTCTGGCTTCATCGTTAATCAAGGGATGGTATTGTTCGAAATTGGAAAGTGGGGATATGTATAGGATGCCTAATTTTCGTATTTAAATCTATCCACACCCCAGATGGTGGATTTGTCCACTACCGATAACTTGACCCTCCTAAAATTATCAAATGTTGGTTCGAAGAGACCGGGATCGGATAGCACGAGATATTCGAAAACACTTCGAACCAACATAAGCATTTGAATTGGAAACATCTTGAACATGACGGAATCGAAGACGAAGATCTTTAAAGTGCAAGAGCTTCTTGCTACTAATCCTGAGGGTGATGCCAACATGGATATAGTAGAACTAGTGCCTTTGGTTTGTTCATATCCTGAACAACTTGTGTAGATGAATGCTAATTTCATTATCACTTAGAAAGCAGTGTTAGCATTCCAAATGGGATTGCTAAAGAAAAGGTAAAGCATAACTTGAAGCCGCACAACCGAGAATGACTAAAACAGGGGATATGCATCAGGGCTATGTGGGTCGCGCCCATTAGGGTAGTCACCACTTGATCTAGATCGATATTCTCAAATTATGTACGCTAGTGACATGGGTACGCTTGTTGATCACAGCCGGGGTGGTGATATATTCAGTACTATCCAGTAAGCGGTAGGCTGGTCCGGTGTTGGCAAGGGATCCATGTGAGGCTCTTGGTACATTTTATCTAGAGGTGTACCGTGGTAGGTGGTACCCTAGTAAGCTTGTCGTTGTATAGAATCCATTCTCCAATACATGCCTTTACGGACTTAGTTTTATACCTATTATGCTAAAATTTAATTAATGTAACAATTTAGGCTATGATTCAATATTTACTTTGAAACTCTAGACATTATCACAATATCACTGGATTTTCTATGGAAGTTTATTTTGTTATCGTAAGGGAAAAACCCATATGTGTTTATATGCATCGTAGTCGTACAAGATACCTTTGTTTTAAAGAAAGTTTTGTAAGCTTAACAATTTTGTGGTTTGGCATTTTACTCATATTGGACCTATGTTTGAGCCAGAGCTTTTCTTTCTTTCCCAAAACTTTTGGGTACTCAAATTTATTTGAGTAACCAAGCAGTCTAGATTCTCACGGATGCATTTTGTAGGAGCATGGAGCATGTGGCTTTGACGATATCTTGTTATCTTCTTTTTTTCCGCGTGTATGTGTAATTTTTTATATCAACGTTGTGGGGCCAGCCAGTTATAACTGTTCCTGGTTGAAGTTGTATTTTTGAAACTCCAATTTTCATTTTGGGAATGATGTTATGTATTATCTTATGTTGACTATTATATATGATTGCCTTGCATCGTGGGATTCTACGATTCTTTTCTTCTTGTCTTTATATTTTATTTTTAAACCAACGGCTTATCTTTCGCACTCCTAGTAATCAGCACATGAATACATGGATGTATTAAGTATCTTCTATGGGTGTAAGAAAGGAAGACCGTTACGGTTCTTTCTTAAACTTCTGATCTGGTACCAAGTGTAACGATCCACCTTTCGACCCTAGAAAGTCGGCACCTAATACATCCATCGTATTACAGTGCCATGCATTCAGGTGTCGGACAAGCAGATTGTTGGAGTACAACAAAATGGAAAAGAACGGGGAAAACAGAATCTCACAACGGAATGACAATATATAATATAACAAAGATATTAAAAGCTGTCATTCTAAAATACATGGTATATCAGAGTTAAAAACAACCTCATCAGCTTGGAAAGTAATAACTTCCTGATCTTACAACTGCCGACGAGTATACATAATAATACAATATAAAATAAAAATAGTATGGCAGCTGAAGATCTAGCTCTACTCTATAAGATCTGTGTCCCACCAATGACAACCTGGAAAAAACTCGGTATGATCCGAACATTATAATAAAGTAACACTGGATCAATCTGGAAAACCAGCATGAGAAAACTTAAAAAATATGGCGAACCTATAATAATATGTGAGACCATGCCACTATACACAGGACGAGTTTTATCTCACAAGATAAACATCCATAGATGAAAGAATGAAAACAAGCTAGAACAAAATCAGACTTGAAAGAATGGACACAAATAATTAAACATCAAGAAGAGCTCTAGGCACTTCTTAACGCAATTAGGAAAAATGGTTCAAAGATTTGAATCAAATAAGGAGAGGAAAAATTTTCAACAATGACTAGGAGGGTGCACCCCCTTTACCGAAAGGAAACCTCCATATATTTTTTGACTCCCTCGGAAACCTCCAAGCCAGACACTGGCAACATACCAAGAATCCGAGTATTTCATATCTCCGCACGAATACCGCCGAAATAAAATCTAAAGTAGATGAGAAAATACCCTAATAGGAGCAACCTCGCATAGCTTGATCTCCACTCTCTCTTTCGTTTTAGTCATTTCCAGCAAAGGATATCGACGCTCAAATGAGCAAAAAATCTCTTAAATTTACGTAACTTAAAGAAGATAGCAGAATCGATAATCAATAAATCAGCCATCGGGAATAACAAAATGACCTTTTATGAAAATTAAATCTCTTAAACCATTTGACTCAAACTGATGCTTGATTATTACAACATAAATATTTGTAAAAACAAACACTCTTTGAAATATTCCTTTTTAAAAGAAAATTATATTTCTCGGTGTATTAAAAAAATGGGTCAAAAAAAATGTCATTAAAACATGATTTACTATAAATCAAAATAATTGACACTTGGCTTTATTATTAAACATTCCTCTTAATGATTTTTTTGGCGACCCTGACTCGGCCTTCGAAAATCGGCACCGAATACAACACTCGTACTCAAATGCCGTAGATCCAAACGTCGAATCTGGTTCGCCGGAGCTTATAACACATCAAGTATAACAACAAAGAGGAAGAAAAGAAATGAATATCATTGATATACAACATTCTATACAACAATGATACAATATGAATCGATATCAGAGATACAAGATAACAATGCTACAGCGGAACTCAATAAACTGGTAGCGGAAACAACAGAACTTGAAACTCCAGAAGAAACACCAATATCAGCAATCTCCAGAGACAGCTCGAACCACCATCAAGTTGCACCAAACTGAGCAAGTCTCAACCAGTGAATCCAAAGACTCAAAAATCCAAGATCTCCAAATAATACCAAAGAGAAAGCTGAAAGCTACTGAATCGATATCTATTATCTGAAAAACCCAACTCTAGACTGCTCGTGTGAAAAATTGTGGGCACCCAGAGTTTAGGAAGGGAACAATAAACTCTGGGTTAGTCATGGGACTGGTATGAGCAAACAAAAACATTTTATCTTTAAAAACAAACAAAAGAATTTAAATTTGAAATCCGCAATGCTTTTTAGAAAATGAAACTACCATAAGGCCTCCCGCCACACACACCATGCAAACGCAGAATTGTAGGAGATTTCTCCTTATGATAGTTAAACATGCTTGATATGCGAAAACCATTTTGATATTATTATTAGTGCATAGTGGAAAACATTTCGAAAGTATAATATTATTCTTAGCCAGCATACAACATTTCATCGTATACCTACTATAGCTACCATGTTCAATAGTAGGTTGCCACCACATTCCATGGCAGGTTATACAACTAAAATTGTATTGGGCGCATATCGTTTCTTTGGATTTTCCAACAAATGGTCAGGCCAAGGAACTTCCCATTGCCACATGGGTACGCCTCTGGAGGGACGCCCCGAGAACCATCCATCGGTTCTCTGCCAACACAAGGCCGGTGTACCCCCTGCCTGGAAGTATCACCTAAGATATTCCATCCCCGGTCGTAACCAACCTTTATCCGAGCGCTCGATACCAACAACCACAAAATAATGTATTTGCAGTAATCACATAGGTTAAATATCTGGGCTCCATACCATGATATCACCTCTATCCAGAAGAAATGGACATACCCTAGGGGCGCGACCCCTGAAACCTTGATGCACCTTTCCTGTTTCGACCATTTCCGAGGTGTGAGGTCCTGATGCAGTCTCGTCCACAAAGCTACCGTTTTCACAAAGCCTTTCTCTGATCAACAAATGATCAGCAGCACTTCGTATGCCACATTACCAAATTGGGAATGTATCACTAGCAACCATCGACTACATAACCTCTGAGCTCGTACGTCTCAGAGAAGGGTGCTAAGCTAAGAGAATAAATCTCCGCCATCAAACAGAAATGTATTTGATAGAAACCGGTTTTACATTTCAAAGTGTAATGTCAGACACACATCCATACAAGTCTGTTCCGGGTTCGAACAGAACCGAAGGCACTTTCGAAGAAGCCCTTGCAATCCGGATAATTTCTAATCACGTCCGGACTTCCCATCACAATGGGTGCTTAAATCTCTATACCGGGGCCATTCGGTGCAGAGACATTTGGCAGGTCATCCTTTCGCTTTCGAAAGTATCCGGTCTTCACCACCGGTCTTCAAATACTATCCATATCGTCATATCATTATTCGGAATGGGTTATATGACACAAGGTCCTCTCCCGGCTAAACCGAATAATGAGCGCAATATTTAAAAACATATGGATAATGGAATTTCAGTTAAGTCACAACTTATTATCCAAAACTTTTCATTAAATGGTTAAACCAAATTACCATTTCAAATCTTTTAAACAAAAAGATTTACTTCCAAAAACATTTCAATGGATTAAACAATTTCCACACTTTAATCTTTTAAACAAAGGTTCACTTTTAAAACCCCTTTTCAATTTAAAACAAGGATCACCAATCTTTAACAAAGATTCATTTCTAGCCTTTCAAAAACAATTCCATTTTAAGTTGGATTAAATCATCTGGTCTTTAAGTTAAAGACTTATTTTATAGCTTTCAAAATCATTCAATTTCAAATTTAAAATCTTTCATCATAATTATTATTTGAAACCACTTATTCCCGTTTTGGAAAACCCGATTTTATTTGCATGAGTTAAAGCCTTTCAAATATAAACTTGGGTTAAATTTAAATTCCCAAACCAATATTTTTTAAATGGTTAAAAACCCATATAAACATCTTTATAAACTTGTATAATCTTTTTAAGCCAAAATTTCCAAATCAATGAATTCAATTTGAATTCAAACTCAAATCAAAATATTTTAGATTTCAAACTAAATCAAGTTATTTTAAATAACTTTTATCTTCAAAACTACTTTTCAAATATTTTTCAAATTCAACCCAAATTCATTTCCAAAAAACCCTTTGGATTCGAAAATTCAAACTTTAAAACCATTTTAAAATATTAAATTCAAATATCTGTGACTTAACTGATTTCCTCGTGAAATCCATATTGGTGTGTGTATAGTGTAGTCCAGGTGTTTACACACAATAGTGCAATAACATCAACCGTTACAGATTCAAATATAACAGTATATTTGATAAGCGGTATAAACTATAACACTTATCTTTCATTCACAGATCACAGATATATATCACAGCTAATAATTTACATTATAGATAATTAATTTCATCACAGAATAAAATTACATCACAGTTCATAAAACAAAATAATTCATATCACATATTATCAAAAATCCGAGACATCAATCAATTCAAAGTACTTCATAGAATCCAAACATCCATGAGTAAGATCAATTAATTATCCGATTTGTTTAAACCAGACTAATTACTTATAAATAAATTTCTAATCCTGGTTAATTAATCATTAATTTGTTACAAACCTTTTGATTAATTACTCTTTAATCATTAATTGATCTTTAATTACTACTAATCCTTTGATTAATTATCCTTAATTAATTACAAAGATTATTTAATTAATTCTCAATTAATAATCATCCCTTAATTGTTTTCAAAAATTACTTAACCTTTAAACTAATTTATCACATTAATTAATTACCCATAATTAATTATAATAAGTTATCATTCTTAGTCACTTAGTCATCGTTAACCATAAATCAACTAGCAATTAATTTTCCTTAATTAATTACCTTAATAATTTAAAAATTAATCCACCTTTAATTATTAATTTATTAATTAGCCTTTAATTAACTTCTTTAATTAATCTTTAATTAATTACTTTAATTAGTAGATCCTTAATTATTAATTAAATCTTAATTATAATTAATTTTCCTTAATTGATTATCTTTAATTAATTAGACTGACTAATTAACCTAAAATTAATTACATTAATTAATTGTAAATTAATTAATCATCACTTAATCACTAATTAATTCCTTAACCATTCACTAATTACTTCATTAAGTAATTATTCCTAATTACAAATAAGTAATTAACTTTTAATTTATTTATTAATTATCTTTAATTAATCTCAACCCATTTAAGATAACTTCTTCCTTTAAATTAAATACTATTTCTGTTATTAACCTCATTTAAAACTAATTTAGAAAATCAATTATATATTTGAAATATCACTTTTATTTATCACATCATCAAATTTCATTGGAAATACTTAATAATATTTAAAATAAACATTTCAACAAAATTATTCAAAACCCAAACAATTCCAACATATCTTTGACTTTAAAACCAAGTCTTTGAAACTTATTTTAAAACTTGATAATTTTATTTAAAAACCTACCAATACTTTATTTAGAACTCAATTCCTATTTCTTTTGAAACTTTTTCCCCTGATAAGTTTTTAAAATCTGATTTACTTATCAACAAGCATATATAACTTGTTACAGGCCGAGCCCAAACATCTTTTACCTGAGCCAAAACTTATACTTCCCGAGCAACTACTCGAGAGAATCCTCATCTACCCCAAACAACCCAGTAACCCAGGAAAATATGCACAGCAACTATCTAGCTTCCCCGAGAAAATCACAAAACAATTTCGAGTCCAAACCCGAGACGATGTCTTCCTTCCTCAAAACCCAAACTTGCTGACACGAACACGACACCATGCATGTGTCCAGACACTCCGACCCCCCCTGACCAACGTCGCGACCAACCACGAGTCACCTTTGACCCCAATTACAAACTCCACTACCCAGTTCCAACAATTTCATTGGAAATTGAAATTTAAGCTTCTCGATCAACTTCTAACTCAAACACATCACACAAATCTGCCTCACATGCGCAACCTCGACCACCAAAGCGTCGCCACCTTCGGCCACATCTTCGTCAACCCCTAAGCCAATACCTCCCTGAATATCATCTAACTCGATCCACCACTGACTCCTCACGGGCACGAGAACCAAGCCGACCAAATACTGCACCTTAAACCCTAATTCCATGTCGACCCAAATTTTTTTGCAATGAATGTTTGTTTTAACATTTTTCCCATAATCTATACTCCTTCATCTACCTCCAGCAAGATTTTACAGTTACGCGATTGTCAAAAATCGATCAAATAATGTTTTCTGTTCATCTACAAACTGCAACCAAAATACTAAACTAAAAATCACAATTTTTGTTTTAAAAATCATGTTTTTCTTAGAGGATTCAGGATATATACTTGAATTTACAAATCGTTGAGTTTGAATTTTTACCTGTTCTTCCAATTTCACTGTTATTTATAATTTCTAAAACATTTACTCAATATTTTATCTTGATTTTTTTTAGAAACGATGTTATTCACACACAAACACCTTTCTTTCAAAGATCAATGTTTAAAATTGTTTGTATGTGGAATGAATTAAAATTTTAATCAGGTTTTAGACCTGTAACTTTTAAACAGACATGCACAACATTCTTCCTATATATATAAAGGCATGTAAGTATATTCATACAGTCTTTCAGGCACCTTCAGATCGTGTTTCAAAAAAAATCATTAAGATGTATCAGGTTTAATAAAATTAAACAAAAAAGGTTTGCTCACCTTTGACTTGAGGATAGAGAACAGTTTTTGATTTTTGAAACTGGCACCTAGTTTTTTTTGTGTGAATCTGATCTGCAGCTTTGATCAGCACTTGAATCTGTGCCTTATTTGTTTTGAATTTGAGAAGATGATGAAGTTGCAGTCTTTTCTTTTCTCTTTACTCTGTATTTGGTTGTTTTTTTTCTTTTTGTTTCCAGATTACACTTGAAAAAAACAGGGCTTTGGTTTCCAGTTTGTAGATGATTGTTTCTGGTTTACCAGGTTTTGATTTCTTTTGTTTTCAATATGGATTTTGTTTTCAATTTTGGGAAAGAAGATGATTGAGAGGTGGAGAGAAAGTGTGAACTGAGTAGATAACCAGTTTTCTTCTTTTTACATAATTTCCTATAATTCTAAATTGAAAAAGAAAATTATTTGTTGCCACTTGTATCATTAAAGCCATACACTTGTACATTTATTTTAACATTTGTTGATATATAAACTTTTTATGTTTAGTCCTTCTTTCTAATTAATTTAAAATTTATTTGCAAATTCCGTTTTTAAACCTTGATTTATTTTATATTTACAAACTTATATTAGGAATCATATTTTAAAATGGTTCAATTATAATACTAATTATGGGTTTAAATGTTATGTACTTATAAATTCATATATATATATATATATATATATATATATATATATGAATACAACCCATTTACATATATATAGTTTCTTATTAATTTCTAAAGATATGTACATTTTAAATTATATTTAAAACCCTTGTTTCATTTTATTTATATTTTTAGTTTTAAATCGTTATGTTAAAATAATTTATGTAATATATTTCCTTATGTATATGTATATAATTAAAAGAAAGTATTAAATACTTCTATTCATTTTCAAACTATTATATCTTTAAATAAGTATATATCTATATAAATAAACAACATGCATATATATTTATATACATTAGAACTTATTCTTTAAATTCCAAATCAAATTATATTTATAGTCCAATTTTTTATATTTAAAATCTCATTTTATAAATTTACAAACCAATTTTACATTTCTATCAATCTAAAGGAAATGATTTTTTTAAAACTAATTATACCTTAATAAATATTATATATATAGTATTTAACTTTTTAAACATGTTTCTTATGTTTATATATTTTCATATAAATCTTATATACATATCTATTCCCAAATATTCAAAGAAATACTCATTTAATCCATACTTAATTCCAAATTATTCTTGAATTTTCAATCTCACAATTAAATTTAAAATAAATTTTATATACAATTATCTGATTAGATTTGGAAAAATTCGCATTTATTCACAATTTGATTTCAAAAATTAAATTAATTGTCAAATTAAACTTGTTCAAAATTCGGGAATGTTACATATTTCCCCCCTAGAAAATTTGGTCTTCGAAATTTGTGAGGGAGACAACAAAAGAATATAGAAAGATCGAATCACCAGATCAAACTGAATATCTATTCTGTATTTGACTTACCAAATCAGAATATCAATAATGGATACAAGAACGAATCAAGATACTCGGGTCACTAGATCTACGAATATACAGTGGTATTGATTAGTTCAAAGGATAACTAACCACTCGTAGAATATATCTGGACCCAACAGAATAAACAGATATATGGATGCAATCCAAATCTTTTAGTTTAAACAACCAAAATATACCTATCAACCATAACAACCAAAGCAAACAATTCATCCAAACAAACAATTCTGACCCATCTGGAGTTTGTGTCCCATGCAAATATATCAAAGCTTCTTCCTGGAGCTGCCAGGAACCATCGAAGAATTGAAAAGGCGAATCAAAGGAGATTGATAGAGAAAGATGTTTCCGCTATTGCAGGGTATCGACCATTTGTAGTCGTACTCCCCTGTCCCCTATCTCGTCCTCTTCTCGCACTCATACTCACTATCAGTGGATAGTAAGAGAATTTACTGAGGCATTCGAACAGATATCTTAGGGATATACTCATTCTAGGGTATACTTCACCCTATCTCTAATGAGTTACTTAATGTGTTATACTCCTGAGCTAAAGTTTCAACCTTCAGCTCTGATACCAAATGTGAAGACCCTGACTTGGCCTTCGAAAATCGGCATCGAATACAACACTCATATTCAAATGCGGCAGATCCAAACGTCGAATCTGGTTCATCGGAGCTTATAACACATCAAGTATAACAACACAGCGGAAGAAAGAAATGAATATCATTGATATACAACATTCGATACAACAATGATACAATATGAATCCATATCAGAGATACAAGATAACAATGCTATAGCAGAAAAATCAATAAACTGGTAGCGGAAACAACAGAACTTGAAACTCCAGAAGAAACACCAATATCAGCAATCTCCAGAGATAGCTTGAACCACCATCAAGTTGCACCAAACTGAGCAAGTCTCGACCAGTGAATCCAAAGACTCAAAAATCCAAGATCTCCAAAGAATACCAAAGAGAAAGCTGAAAGCTACTGAATCGATATCAATTATCTGAAAAACCCAACTCTAGACTTCCCGTGTGGAAAATTGTGGGCACCCAGAATTTAGGAAGGGAACAATAAACTCCGGGTCAGTCATGGGACTGGTATAAGCAAACAAAAACATTTTATCTTTAAAAACAAACAAAAGAATTTAAATTTGAAATCCGCAATGCTTTTTAGAAAATGAAACTACCATAAGGCCTCCCGCCACACACACCATGCAAACGCAGAATTGGAGGAAATTTCTCCTTATGATAGTCAAACATGCTTGATACGCGAAAACCATTTTGATATTATTATTAGTACACAGTGGAAAACATTTCGAAAGTATAATATTAATCTTAGCCAGCATACAACATTTCGTCGTATGCCTACTATAGCTACCATGTTCAATAGTAGGTTACCACCACATTCCATGACAGGTTATACAACTAAAACCGTATTGGGCGCGTATTGTTTTTTTTGGATTTTCCAACAAATGTTCAGGCCAAGGAACTTCCCATTGCCACATGGGTATGCCTCTGGAGGGACACCCCGAGAACCATCCCTCGGTTCTCTGCCAACACAAGGCCAGTGTACCCCCTGCCCGGGAGTATCACCTAAGATATTCCATCCCCGGTCGTAACCAACCTTTATCCGAGCGCTTGATACCAACAACCACGAAGTAATATATTTGTAGTAACCACATAGGTTAAATATCTGGGCTCCATACCATGATATCATCTCTATCCAGAAGAAATGGACATACCCTAGGGGCACGACCCCTAAAACCTTGCTGCATCTTTCCTGTTTCGACTATTTTTGGGGTGTGAGGTCCTGATGCAGTCTCGTCCACAAAGCTACGCTTTTCACAAAGCCTTGCTTTGATCAACAAATGATCAGCAGCACTTCGTATGCCACATTACCGAACTGAGAATGTATCACTAGTAACCATCAACTACATAACCTCTGAGCTCGTACATCTCAGAGAAGGGTGTTAAGCTAAGAGAATAAATCTCCGACACCAAACAGAAATGTATTTGATAGAAACCGGTTTTACATCGCAAAGTGTAATGTCAGACACACATCCATACAAGTCTTTCCGAGTTCAAACAGAACCGAAGGCAATTCCACAGAAGCCCTTGCAATTCGGATAATTTCCAATCATGTCCGGACTTCCCATCACAATGGGTGCTTAAATCTCTATACCGGGGCCATTCGGTGCGGAGACATTCAACAGGTCATCCTTTTGCTTTCGAAAGTATCCGGTCTTCACCACCGGTCTTCAAATACTACCATATCGTCATATCATTATTCGGAATGGGTTATATGACACAAGGTCCTCTCCCGGCTAAACCGAATAATGAGCGTAATATTTAAAAACATATGGATAATTGAATTTCAGTTAAGTCACAATTTATTATCCAAAACTTTTCATTCAAATGGTTAAACCAAATTTCCATTTCAAATCTTTTAAACAAAAAGATTTACTTCCAAAAACCTTTCAATGGTTTAAACAATTTCCACACTTTAACCTTTTAAACAAAGATTCACTTTTAAAACCCCTTTTCAATTTAAAACAAGGATCACCAATCTTTAACAAAGATTCATTTCTAGACTTTCAAAAACAATTCCATTTTAAGTTGGATTAACTCATCCGGTCTTTAAATTAAAGACTCATTTTATAGCTTCCAAAATCATTCAATTTCAAATTTAAAATTTTTCATCATAATTATTATTTGAAACCACTTATTCCCGTTTTGGAAAACCCGATTTTATTTGCATGAGTTAAAGCCTTTCAAATATAAACTTGGGTTAAATTTAAATTCCCAAACAAATATTTTTAAATGGTTACACTACAAGAAATTTTATTTTTTGTGGCGCTCAAAAAATGCTACAAAAACTTTTGGTGGCGTTTTAATAAACGCCGCGAGAAAACATGCGACTAAAAATCCATGATTTTTTTTTTGCATTTATTTTAACGCCACTATAAATGCATTTTTGGAAGCGTTTTTCAAACGCCACCATAAATCTTTTTGTAGCGTTTAAAACACGCCACCAAAAGATTTTTTGGCGCTACTAATAGAATTTCCAACTCTACCCCTGTTTTACGGTTGTATTTCCTCAACGCCACTATATATATTTTGGTAGCGTTTTTGAAACGCTACTAAAAGTTGTTTATTATTTTACACCATTTTTTCACGCTATTGTTTCCTGTTAATGGTCTATTTTGGTTCTATTATGTCAATCAACAATCACTCACATAATCATCATATTCAAATAAGTTAAAAAACACATTAACCGTATAATAAAATAAAATATCCATAACCATTCCAATATGATAGTTTTTCGACAAAATGACCTAACTCACATACAATAACCATTTGTATACAAATTTACACATCGAGTACTAATAAATGTTATATCTAACTAGTGCTAACAATACGTTTGATGACCCATAATTCTTTGTTGCATACACAAGTGAAAGCTAGCATCATCAAGTCCAAATTTGCTCTCTTCAAAAGTCTGATGCCTACACAAGTGAAAGCACAATAGATAGTCAAACAATTACGTTAACTCGTAGGACTTCAAATATGAGATCAAACATCTACAACATTATACAAGTATATCCTACTATAAATGATGTCATATAAATTATCAAAGTTATAAAACAAATGAAATAAAGTCCTTTCTTGAGCTTAAATAGTAGGAATCAATTTTGCACACTTACGAACCCTCCTTTGATAGAATGGTGAATCCAACAACCTGAGCAAGAAAAAATGACAATGTAAGCACCTTAATTCATAATACTTTTGTAAATTGTAATTTAATGCATAATATGTAAAGCTATTAGTTAACAGTAAAACAATTAGTTAACAGTTTAGTTGAAGATACTAAAATTTTAAGTTTTAAATTTAATTTAATTTAAAGTTCTAAGTTAATTTAAAATTAAAGTTAATTTAAAGTTTAAAATTAAAGTTAATTTCAAATTAGAGTTAATTTCAAATTGGAGTTAATTTAAAGTTAATTATAAGTAAAACTAAAGTTAATTTAAAGTAAAATTAAAGTTAATTTAAAGTTTTAAGTTTAAACTTTTAAAAGTTAATTTAATTTTGAATTTAATTTTTAAAAGTTAATTTATTTTATATGTTTTAAGTTTTAATTAAATTAAATTATAAGCTTTGATTTTTAAGTTTTAAAAGTTAATTTAAAAGTTTTAAGTTTCAAGTTTTAAAATTTGAATTCTCACAACAATTAGATATGATATCTAAAGAGATTTTAGTTGTTTGAAATTCGAATCACTTGTAAAATATAAGATACAGTATTCTTATACTAACATAACATATATACCTGAGTGGCTTTGCAAAGCATAAGGGCTATGCCACCTGCTCCATTAGACCACTACACTAAAAGATCGTTCTTACTGCCCTCACTTGAAGGGTAGTTCCCACCATGTCCATACTAACATAGACCATGGCTGTATTGAAGTCAACTGAGGTAGATACATACAGAGTCATAGACCGAAAGTTATGCGAAGAACTCAAAAGGTAGACAAATCCTTCCTAAGCTTCAACAATCTCTTGGGCTCTCTAACTGGAGATGATGACCTACTTTTTAGGCTTCTGCTACCGTCAGGTGAAGGGCTTCTGTATTTTCTAGATTTTGGCAGAGGGCTTCTTGACCGTCAGGTGAAGAAAGCAACCTCATCACTTCCTCCTCAATCCATACATTCGACCACACTATTCCCTCCACGCACTTTCATCCTCCCCTTCATAAACACAGTAACCACAAACAACTCCTACACCACCCAACTGACAAGTTTTATCACCAACTCAACCCCACGCATACTTCATCTTCTACTCCTCCACCATTCCTCTCCTTTTACTCCTGCACATTCAACTTTCATCTCCAATCTTGAAACTGCAAATTCATACTACTTTTTTTCATTTTCAGTAATTATTTATATATAAAAACTGCAAAAAATCCTTGGTTGATACAAATTGTTTAACGCCGCCAAATCTTGAAACCAAAACCGGTAATAAATATCAAAAGCACTGAAAAAAGCCATGGTTCCTAAAATTCAAGTTCTAATATGAATTCCTTCACTATATAGTTCCGTCCAAACATAGATCTTCAAGGTCAGATAACACATAAGCATAATTAGCCTAACTAAAGTCAAAAACACAAAAGTCCTTTTATGATTGTAGCAAAGTTTTAACATTCGACATTAAAACACTGACCATGAAGATTGCAGAATATAAATGTTTGTTCATAACAGGTTTTTGCAAGTGGAAGAAAATTACCTCCATAGATTGAACAATAAAGCATATAAGCTTGTGCTTATGCATATCTTCACAATGAGAATTTGTTACGGGGAAGCTAATATCATATCCCTGCATGTACAAAAAATACAAGAAAAATATATATTAAGAAAGATAAAGATAAGGTTAAAGTATACATGGACTAAAAGATGAGAAAAAATTAATAATACATATTGCCTATAATTTGACATCTTTCTAGGCAAGCCATTGTTTTCATGTCCATATTTATTCAAGCTCCATGTCCAGATATAATTTATCATATAATGGTTTTGGGACGAAAAAGTGATCATAAGTTTTAATGTTTCTTGTGATTATTTTTAGTATTTAATTTATTTTGGTCTGCAACATTATTTGCCTACTCTTATTTCCTACTTCCTCTTTACATAAACAATAGAAAGTATAGGCCGCAGAACATGAGACAAAGACACCTTTTCCAAAATTAAATTCACACACACATGAACATATATATACATATACATACTTACATACAAACGTGTGTACACACACACACACAACACACATGCACAACTGTGAATTTGATTTATAGGGTTACCTCTGTTTCATTCAATAGACATGAAGGGAAACAATTGCAGACATGAACACCACAAAAGTGACAGCAATTATTCAATAGAAACAAGTGTATACACACCAGAGCAACAGGACGACACTCTTAAATACATATAAATGGATGTATGCATATGTTACCCACATACAAGTCCCAGTAAGACAATGGATTAACAGAGTATGTTATAACAAACTAGCTGAACTATGATATCCAAAATCAAAACAGCACATTAAAATGAAAACAAGGGAGGAGTACTTGAATGCAACTCTCTCCACTATATATACCTAAAAAAATATAAACTATCATGTGTTTGGGACTGTGTGTGTAAGGGTGTAGATTTAGATATATGCTGTGTTAGTGAGTGCATTGAAGCGTGGGTGTGCATATGTCTAGTCTGCACAAATATTTTCCAAATATTACCTTGCAATTAGGGTGTAGATTTGGATATATGCGCTATGTTGTCCTCTTAAAAAACATGTCATAAACAAGCTATGTGCAAATATTTTCCAAATATTACCTTCCAGTGTCGCCAACTACACAAATTTCTTGTTCATTTTTACTGCCTTCCGCAAACATGCATAGATCAAGCATTCCTCGTGAACCATTAGCAAACTCAACAATCACGTATGCGTTGTCGATTATTTCAGGCACCTGATTCATACTTTCCATTAGTGAGAATCAAGTACTGCAAATTGCTTGAATGCAAGAGTAATGAATTTTAGCTTTCATATCATGAAATCTTTTAATTTTGCACAATGTTTCCACGAGAAGAGATGTTGCAAAATTTTTGATTTCAATAATCTATTTGACAAGTCGAAAAATGTAATTTTAACCTTTCCGTTGTAAATTTCATCCTTGTGATTAACATCAATTGCTCCTGAAGCCATCACGCGTACAGGATTTAGTGCTGTAAAAAGCCTCATCAAATCAAAAAAGTGACAGCACTTCTCAACCAGTGTTCCTCCTGAATTGACATTGAACGAATTCCAGTTTTTCACCTATACAAATTACTCAGTCTAGGAAATTAACAAGCAAAAGATCATCTACATTTTACATTATATGGTTAAATGTTGTCAATTGCTAAACCTCAGATATCTCTTTGTGGTTTAGAAAACTCTATTTGACTTGTCTGGATATGTGTGTGTATCGGGTCTTCAGACAAAAGAAAAGGATATCTATCACACCTTTCATAACCCAAAGTATCATTTTAGTGGATCATGTATAACTAAATACACATCAAATACAAAAATATTGACAAATGGATGTAATAAAATGATTACTTTTCATTCATGGACACTTAAGAATTCTATCCTATGCAGCATTGATATTAAATTGCATGCCTTGTATTTAGTTAAATTTTGACAATACACACATTTTTTACACTTGTTGAATTGGGGACAATTTGTTAGGGACCATACATGCATCCATAAAATAATTTGATATAGAATCAGCTCAAGCATTTCTGAACAACCACAAAATTAAAAGGTTAGATAAGAAAACAAAACAAATGAACTCGCCATTTGTATAGGATACACTTCATGCTGTTTGTAGGCTTTCTGCTGCGTCTTAGCAATAATTTTTAGTTTTAACAATTGATTAAACTAAAAATAATCCAACGTTGTTCACTTCTTACATTTAAGTACTGAATAGTTCTACTGCATATTGAAAAGGGAATACATTTTACCTTGACCAAAAATGGAAATCGATATTCACGTATAGCAACCATTTTAACATGCCCAAGTTTTCCACTGTGGACTATATCAAGCAGTTTTGCTACAGGAGGCATGTATCTGTATTTCAACCCTACTTGAACCAATATCTCAGGTCTCCTCTTAGCTGCTTCAATCACCTTAAAGGGAGAAAAGAAAAGAAAAAGAACGGATTTTATTAACAATGTCCCATGTCAATTGCCTTTTCTTAGATTACCTTTCTAACATTCATCACTGTGCCCTACAAAGAAACCATATGTGGTCAAGAAGCAATTGTACATAATCAGACTACTCTCGTATAACATACTTGACAGTTTACATATTGTGTGTTCAAGCAATCAACAAGTGGCATATAACATAGCCCCAAAATCTTGATGAACTGATGTATTCAAAGTGAAAATGGTTCATATCAATCATTCATTTATTATCCATCAATCAATACATACAAGGAATATATGTTGACCCTCATCCCCGGAAGCTGCACTTCTCTGTTTTGAGTTCTAATGCTACTTCCTTACCATGGACTAGCAACACAAAGTGCTTTTGGCCCTAAAGTAACTTTAAGAGGGCAACATAGCTTGATCAAAACTAGTGTGCTTGCTACATCCTAATTGGGAAAACCATTATACAACTGATGTGGCAGAAATATACCCATGTTTTTAATAAGTTTGCAAATAGGCATGTTTTTATTGAACCCGCAAAGTGATCTACAATTATATATACATAAATTTTCCTTCATTTTATTAGTATCTAATTTGCAATGTACTGATAAAAAATATTTGACACAATAAACTAAAAGCAAGAAAAAGGCAGATACACACCTAAAATTCGCAACTTCAGCTGTTCGAAATCTCAAACTCAAACTCGCATTCGTCTCTTACAGCAACGCCTCCTCGAATTGATCCACCACCGCTCCACTGGAAATCACCTTCATCGCCTCCGCATTCACTCTACAATCACCTAAATCAGTTCGAAGTCTGGGTTGGGGGTTTTGATTTTGGTAATTGGGGTTTTGATTCGGGAAACTTGGAATTCTGCTTTTAAAATCGCGTTTGCTTTATTTTAGTTCGATCACAGTTTTGAATTAGGAAAATTAGGGCTTGTGGAGTAAATTGGAAGTGACGAATAATATTTTTTAAGTGGAGTAGTTTGAGAAGAAGAAAACGTGGTAAAGGAAATTTTAGCGGCCACAAAAAACTTTAGCAAAAAATTCCACGAATTACTGGCGGGAGAATTAGCCGCGTTTCTTTGTTTATTTTTATATTATAAAATTACCAACAGTTGCACAAAATTTAAAACGCCACCAATTAATGCAACTAAAAATAGTTTTTCTTGTAGTGTTAAAAACCCGTATAAGAATCTTTATAAACTTATATAACCTTTTTAAGCCAAAATTTCCAAATCATTGAATTCAATTTGAATTCAAACTCAAATCAAAATATTTCAGATTTCAAACTAAATCAAGTTATTTTAAATAACTTTTATCTTCAAAACTCCTTTTCAAATATTTTTCAAATTCAACCCAAATTCATTTCCAGAAAACCCTTTGGATTCGAAAATTCAAACTTTAAAACCATTTCAAAATATTAAATTCAAATATCTGTGACTTAACTGATTTCCTCGTGAAATCCATATTGGTGTGTGTATAGTGTGGCCCAGGGGTTTGCACACAATAGTGCAACAACATCAACCATTACAGATTCAAGTATAACAATATATTTGATAAGCGGCATAAACTATAACGCTTATCTTTCATTCATAGGTCGTAGATATATATATATATATATATATATATATATATATATATATCACAGCTAATAATTTACATTACAGATAATTAATTTCATCACAGAATAAAATTACATCACAGTTCATAAAAAAAATTCATATCACATATTATCACAAATCCGAGACATCAATCAATTCAAAGCACTTCATAGAATCCTAACATCCAAGAGTAAGATCAATTAATTATCTGATTTTTTTTAAATCAGATTAATTACTTATGAATAAATTTCTAATCCTCGTTAATTAATCATTAATTTGTTACAAACCTTTGATTAATTACACTTTAATCATTAATTAATCTTTAATTACTATAGTCCTTTGATTAATCATCCTTAACTAGTTACAAAGATTTATTTAATTAATTCTTAATTAATAATCATCCCTTAATTGTTTTCATAAATTAAGTAACCTTTAAATTAATTTATCACATTAATTAATTACCCATAATTAGTTATAATAAGTGATCATTCTTAATCACTTAGTCATCGTTAACCATAAATTAACTAGCAATTAATTTACCTTGATTAATTACCTTAATAATTTAAAAATTAATCCGCCTTTAATTATTAATTTATTAATTAGCCTTTAATTAACTTCTTTAATTAATCTTTAATTAATTACTTTAATTAATAGATACTTAATTATTAATTAAATCATAATTATAATTAATTTTCCTTAATTGATTACCTTTAGTTAATTAGACTGACTAATTAACCAAAAATTAATTAATCATCATTTAGTCACTAATTAATTCCTTAACCATCCACTAATTACTTCATTAAGTAATTATTCCTAATTACAAATAAGTAATTAACCTTTAATTTATTTATTAATTATCTTTAATTGATCTCAACCCATTTAAAATAACTTCTTCCTTTAAATTAAATACTATTTCTATTATTAACCTCATTTAAAACTAATTTAGAAAATCAATTATATATTTGAAATATCACTTTTATTTATCACATCATCAAATTCCATTGGAAATACTTAATAATATTTAAAATAAACATTTCAACAAAATTATTTAAAACCCAAACAATTCCAACATATCTTTGACTTTAAAACCAAGTCTTTGAAACTTATTTTAAAACTTGAAAATTTTATTTAAAAACCTATCAATACTTTATTTAGAGCTCAATTCCTATTTCTTTTGAAACTATTCCCCCTGATAAGTTTTCAAAATCTGATTTACTTATCAACAAGCATATATAACTTGTTACAGGCCGAGCCCAAACATCTTTTACCTGAGCCAAAACTTATACTTCCCGCGCAACTACTCGAGAGAATCCTCATCTACCCCAAACAACCCAGTAACCCAGGAAAATATGCACAGCAACTATCTAGCTTCCCCGAGAAAATCACAAAACAACTTCGAGTCCAAACCTGAGACGATGTCTTCCTTCCTCAAAACCCAAACTTGCTGACACGAACGCGACACCGTGCACGTGTCCAGACACTCTGACCCTCCCTGACTAACGTCGCGACCAACCACGGGTCACATTTGGCCCCGATTACAAACTCTACTACCCAGTTCCAACAATTTCGTCGGAAATTGAAATTTAAGTTTCTCGATCAACTTCTAACTCAAACCCATCACACAAATCTTCCTCGCATGCGCAACCTCGACCACCAGAGCGTCGCCACCTCCGGCCACATCTTCGTCAACCCCTAAGACAACACCTCCCTGAATATCATCGAACTCGATCCACCACTGACTCCTCACGAGCACGAGAACCAAGCCGACCAAATACTGCACGTTAAACCCTAATTCCATGTCGAACCAAATTTTTTTGCAATAAATAATTGTTTTAACATTTTTGCTATAATCTATACTCCTCCATCTACCTCTAGAAACAATTCCAAGATTTTACAATTACGCAATTGTCAGAAATCGATCAAATAATGTTTTCTGTTCATCTACGAACTGCAACCAAAATACTAAACTAAAAATCACAATTTTTGTTTTAAAATCATGTTTTTCTTAGAGGATTCAGGATATATACTTGAATTTACAAATCGTTGAGTTTGAATTTTTACATGTTCTTCCAATTTCACTGTTATTTATAATTTCTAAAACATTTACTCAATATTTTCTCTTGATTTTATTTTTAGAAACGATGTTATTCACAAACAAACACCTTTCTTTCAGAGATCAATGTTTAAAATTGTTTGTAGGTGGAATGAATTAAAATTTTAATCAGGTTTTAGACCTGTAACTTTTAAACAGACATGCACAGTATTCTTCCTCTACATATAAAGGTATGCAAGTATATTCATACAGTCTTTCAGGCACCTTCAGAACATGTTTCAAAAAAAATCATTAAGATATATCAGGCTTAATAAAATTAAACAAAAAAAAAGTTTGCTCACCATTGACTTGAGGGCAGAGAACAGTTTTAGATTTTTGAAACTGGCAACTAGTTCTTTTTTGTTTGTGAATCTAATCTGCAGCTTTGATCAGCACTTGAATTTTTGCCTCATTTATTTCGAATTTGAGAAGATGATGAAGTTGCAGTCTTTGCTTTTCTCTTTGCTCTGTACTTGGTTGTTTTCTTTTCTTTTTGTTTCCAGATTACACTTGAAAAAAACAGGGCTTTGGTTTCCAGTTTGCAGATGATCGTTTCTAGTTTACTAGGTTTTGATTTCTTTTGTTTTCAATATGGCTTTTGTTTTCAATTTTGGGAAAGAAGATGATTGAGAGGTAGAGAGAAAGTGTGAACTGAGTAGATAACCAGTTTTCTTCTTTTTACATAATTTCCTATAATTCTAAGTTTTAAAAAAAATTATTTGTTGCCACTTGTATCATTAACGCCATACACTTGTACATTTATTTTAACATTTGTTGAAATATAAACTTTTTATGTTTAGTCCTTCTTTCTAATTAATTTAAAATTTATTTACAAATTTTGTTTTTAAACCTTGATTTATTTTATATTTACAAACTTATATTAGGAATCATATTTTAAAATGGTTCAATTCTAATTTATACTAATTATGGGTTTAACTGTTATGTACTTATAAATTCGCACACACACACACACACACACACACACACACACACATATATATATGAATACAACCCATTTACATATATATAGTTTCTTATTAATTTCTAAAGATATGTACATTTTAAATTATATTTAAAACCCTTGTTTCATTTTGTTTATATTTTTAGTTTTAAATCCTTATGTTAAAATAATTTATTTAATATATTTCCTTATGTATATATATAAAATTATAAGAAAGTATTAAATACTTTTATTCGTTTTCAAACTATTATATCTTTAAATAGGTATTTATCTATATAAATAAACAACATGTATATATATATATACACATTAGAACTTATTCTTTAAATTCCAAATCAAATTCTATTTATAATCCAGATTTTTTTATTATTTAAAATCTCAGTTTATAAATTTACAAACCAATTTTACATTTCTATCAATTTAAAGGAAATGATTTTTTGAAAACTAATTATACCTTAATACATATTATATATATATATAAATTTAGACTTTTTAAACATGTTTCTTATGTTTATATATTTTCATATAAATCTTATATACATATCTATTCCTAAATATTTAAAGAAATAATCATTTAATCCATACTTAATTCCAAATTATTCTTGAATTTTAAATCTCACAATTGAATTTAAAATAAATTTCATATGCAATTATCTGATGATATTTGGAAAAATTCACATTTATTCACAATTTGATTTCAAAAATTAAATTAATTGTCAAATTAAACTTGTTTAAAATTCGGGAATGTTACAATTTTATGATTTATGAATTATCATTTGTAACTTTTAAAATAATATTTATTATCCCAGGAAATAATAAATCAATTTAAAATGCTTTTATAAATTTAAAACAATATTAATCATCCTGAAAAATAATTGACATGACTCTTTTATATTTTTCAAAGCACATTAATTATCCCGAAAGAAAATTAATCAAATTTATAATCCTTTTATAAATTTAAAACGTCAATTATTCCGAAAGATAATTAATCAAATTTATAACCATTTTATAAACTACACATCATTAATTATTCCAAAAAAGATAATCAAGTTTATAATCTTTTTCTAAATCAAAACAACCTTAATTATCCTGGAAGAAAGTTAACTAAGTTTATGATCTTTTTATAAATTTAAAACAATATTAATTATCCCAAAAGATAATCAATTTAATTTTTAATCCTTTTATATAATTAAAACAACATTAATTTTCCTGAAAGATAATCAATCATATTTATAATATTTTTATAAATTTAGAACAACAACAATTATCCTGAAAAATAATTAACCAAATTTGTAATCTTTTATAAATTTAAAACAATATTAATTACCCCGAAAGATAATTAATTACATTAGAATTCCTTTTATAAATTTTGAAAACACTTATCCTTTATTTCAAAGATATCAAAAACACTTGAAAATATAGTTTGAACAACTTTCAAAGTACAATAACACGACCAAACATCCATTCTGTAAAAATACAAGTTGAAGTTCAGCACACATAAAGGTTTAAGCAGATGATGTTTCATAAGTGACGGTATAGCGATAATCGCTAAAACGACAATTAACCAAATTAAATAGTATGTCACAAATATTTCACCAAACATCAATATAAGCAACATAAGAATATAAGCATGATGCATATAACAGTAAATTAAAAATGGCGAGAAACCTCTTAAGGTCTCTCTATAGCAAACCCTTGTAAAACGATGGTTATTTATGCAGTCCGCTTTTCAAGCGGGAATTCAAATCCATACAAACAATCAAACAATAATAACAAACATTTTATTATCAATAATTAGCAACAAATAGCTAACATATCATTTATCAATTAATCCACACATTAATTAACTTTTGAAGATAACCTTTTTACTTTGCAAGTAGAGAACAGTGATTTATTCTGCTTAATAGATGTCCAAAATAATCTATTTTATTTAATTATAGTAAAATGGTGTTTAATTATGCTAAATCAATATCACAAAATGAAGTATAACTAATTTAACTACGTTAAACATAATTAAATTAAATCACTATAATTTTATCGTTAGTTTATACTTCATTAAAACTATCAACTATCATCCAAGCATTCAATAATAATCTACAGCAACATGTATATCATATAATTTATTTAGATGTAAGTAAACTCACCAAAATTTCAATTGATGCTTCCATGTTCTAGTTTGATCTAAAATAAAATGGAGTTTGATTTTAGACCAAAATTCTACTAGCTTCAAATTCAATGAATTCAACTTCAATGCATAGATATTATTGATATGCGTACAACACAAAAGACCGCATTCAAACGCGACCTCGAATTAGTGTGATATTGAATTTGTAAAATTGGAAATTAATTAAATTAATTAATATCTTAATTAATCAAAAAAAAATACCTAATCCTATTTCATACCCAAACCAAATCAAGGTCTTATCACTGATACATGCATAGACCCCATGCCGCAAACTTTCACCACTAATTTCTCCATCCTCACTCGACGAAACTTCTATCCGACTTCACCAACAACTCCCTATTTGAAATCGACATCCAACCATCGCTGTGTTGCTAAGCTCGACCTAATCAAATAGATCGTGACCTAGGCAACCTCATGTGATCATACATGAGTTGAGTTCCACTCCATAGGACCGCACGCCTCAAAACTTCGGGGAAAAAATGCACCTCGACAAGAGGAAACCAATGGAACGAACCTCGTCTCATATCTCTGCCTATATCATCGTCCAAGTGAAACCCTAGGCTACACTCACTAATGTCGATCGTGCCTAACCATTGCCGCACACCACCAAGCTCTATGGATTTGAAGATTTCACCAATATGAACTCAGAGAATCCAACTTTATAATTTTTAGTTTGACTATATGAATTGATTTTGATTTTAGAATAAGGATGGTTGATTTTCTTTCTTTTTTTAGCTTACAGGAAAAGATAAAAAGAAATGCAAAAGAGGAATAAGGAATAGTCATCAATGTTGAATATTTTAAGTGTGGGACTTAGTTTATTCCGCAATTTCTGGCATCTCGCAACTTAGAATTCCATTTGTGTACGAACAATGAACGACAAAACAAAAATACGATCATGTACAAAAATGCGACACGTGTAACGACCCGTAAATTTTCGATAATTAAAATAGCTAATTTAATAAGATTTCATGATTTAGTGTTAGAAAAAAATTGTAAGTCGTTTGGAATAATAATAAATGTTGAATCCATTGGGTATAATAGAGTAATTGATTGATAAGTAACATCTATTTAAATCAAATATTGAATATTGAACAGGTAAATTGTTTAAATTAAATATTTAAAACTTATTGAATAACTGTAAAATGAAAATAGTGTTCTAAATGTGAATTGGTTTTAAAAGTTGAATCTTATAAGTTCAATTTCAATATTTCAAAAGATAATGAATTATTGGATAATCGAAATTGTTTAAATTTAATATTTGGAATTTATTGAATAATTTGATAATGGGAATTGAATAACTGTATAATGGAAATGGTTGTTCTATAATTTTAATTCGTTTCAAAAGTTAAATTTTTAAGTTCGTTTTTGAATATCTCAAAAGATAGTGATTCAAGAATAATCGAAATTTGTTTAAATTTAATATTACGAATGTTTGAATAATTAAATTCCGAATTTGATATGATTAATTTGATATTGAAATTTAATATATGAAAATAGAGTGAATAATTGAAATTTGATTTAATATGATTCAAATTGGTTTCCAAAGTGAATGTAAGTTATATTGGGATTATAATAGAGTTAATAAGATTTTCAAATTGGAATTTATTGGATAATTGAATAACGGGTTTAATATGATTAAAAAAATGATTTGTAAAATTTTATTTTATCATATTAAAGTTAGAATGATGTTGTAGAACTTTTAAAATCGAATTAAAAGTAAATTTGTGAAAATTGAATATTTTAATATTTAATTGACGAGTTAAAATAGCCATTTTGCAAACAGTCTCGGATTTCGACGAAACCGGTTTCATCGAACCCGTAACGTGATATTATTTTATGATTTCAAATTTCATGTCAATCGGATTTACCGTTTGTCCGGGGCAAGCCTAAACGCCTAGAAAATCGTTTAATCGATTTAATTTAAAATCGATCGTTTATTGTCGTAACTCGCATAGATGATCGAATTAGCTTCCGAAACCTATTCCATTGTGTCCGGAACGCGGGGTAAACCCTAGGAACGTCAGTCATCGCGCGAGATTTGGAGTCCGGATTTGGAGTGAATAGTGTTTTTCGTTATTTTCTATAAAAGGATCCACTCTCCTCTATTTTGCAAAACCCTAGAAGACAAAGCTTCAGGCCGCCACATATATTTTCAATGGACGAGAATCATCCTTCTTCCTCCTCCCTTTTCTTCAAATCCGCAAAGTAAATCGAGAAACTCCCAACTAGAAAAACGTAGAGAGCACCGATATCTCTCTATCCAACGGTGGAGATCGTTGTAAGCGAAGCGGATCGATGAGAATTAGCATCCAAAGACGCACGAACAGGCACGTTTTCCCAGGCCTTGTGACAGCCGAGCTCCACCCCATGGCAGCCGAGTATAATGCTCGTGATGAGCTTTGCAATGGTGGTTCCTGGTCGGCATCTCGTCGAGAAATGGCGGAGTATAATTCAACCCTAGGTGATGGCTCATGGGTTCTGTGTTCGTTCGTTTACTGGAAGCGAACGCGTGAAGGGGAGAAGAGAGAGACGTGGACGGGCCTGATGTGGAGGAAGCAAAATGGACGGCTACGATTGAAAGGTTGAAAATTTTATGAGTTGAAATTAAATAGTATATTAAATACGTATAAACTTTAAAACACTGTAACTTTTTCATACGAGGTCGAAAACGCACGAAATGAATTGCGTTGGCTTCGTTTTGTCGAGCACTACGCTATAGAATTGGATTGGAGTCGTTTGGAGCTTGTGAAAATTTCAGGTAAAATTAAACGCTCGTTTAATTTTATTCGAAATAAAACGCTGGAACTACATTGAAATCAAGGTGAGTGTTTTATAACGCTCACAACGTACTAAATATCTTTATGCTAGTTAAATTTGACATTATGAAGTGTTAGGAATTTTATTTTTCGTTGTTTGATAAAATTTAATTGTCATATAGATTGTCTTTTGAATTAACCGTTGAAAATTAAATTGGCAGTTAAATTGAAATTAAAATTGAATTGCGATTAAATTTCCTGATATTGATAACTATGAAATTGCCGTGAATTGTATTGATATTGGATGATGTATTTCGATGGATGCTATTGGTTGATATTTAAATGTTTGGATGTTTATTTTCTTATATATATATATATATCCTTTTATGCATAAATATGAAACTGTGATTTGATTTAAGTGATATATACTCATCTCTGACATTTAATTGAAATAAATAATTACTTGGTCATAGGATAGAAAATTATATACGGACACCGAATTGGCTAAATTAATAATTTTTAAAATCGTCGATTTGAAATTTATTTAAATGTTTTGATTTAAAAGTTATAAATAGAAATCAATTTATAGAAATGGAATTTATCGAGAAATTGAGTTTGGAATGTTGAAATAAATTTTGGTTAAAAGAAATTGTTAAATAATTAAAGTGGAGACTTTGGAATTTAAAATCGGGATATGATTGAATTTCGAAAATTGATTTGTTTAAAGATTTAACCTTAATTCGAGCTTTGAGTATTACTACATAAAAGTGATATAAAAATAATGTTTTTAAAATGAGCTTGGAATTGAATCATATTTGAAATTTGGATTTAAATTTGAATATTGAAGGATAATTTGTTAAGTGTTATAAATTGATATTTTGAAAAATCAAGCTCTAAATCGATATAAATTGAAATTGAATTAATTGAAGGAATGTAGAATTGAATTGATTTGAAGTCAAAGTTGACATTGATTTGAATTTAAATCGAAATTGAATCGGTAGAATGGAAATTGAAATTGATTTGAATTGGGAGGTTATAATTGAAATGGTTCGGTTTTGAAGATGTTTCATTTTGTTTCCAAATTTCTCGGTTATATAAACCATTTTTAAATACTTAAACTATTTTAATCTATTTTAAATCTACTTAACCCAATTTAAATTATTTTAAATTAATTTATCTATTTGAAATCCATTTAAAGATTTTAAGTATTTTTAACTATTTTAATTATTTAAAACTACTTTTAAACCACTTAAAACTATTTTCTAAAATTCTAAGCTGGTCAATAAGGTGAAATGTTTATGTTTAAATCTTGAATTTAAATACGAATTGGGATTAAATGAAGTTGCAACCTAAATTGAAATTCGAAATGATTTGGAAATCGAAATGAGATATTGAGGCGAAAAATGATTTTTAAAACGGAATCTTACATTTGAATAGATACGACGATATTTGAAATGGATTTGATTTTTTTGAAGCGAATGTGATATTTTGATATCAATTATGAATCGATTTGAAATGTAAAAGAGCCAACGGTGTAATAATACGTAGTTATTAAAGAGACCGGGATCAGATATGGACATACTCTCTGTCGATACCGAACACCACTTTAATAACTATTATACGCGGAGTGTTGATTCAGAACGAAGTGGACGGTTTGGTGAACGCGTTGATTGAAGAAAGAGAACGATATTGGATGACCCCTGACATGACTAAAACAGGAGCCGCGTCGGGCCATTGAGGTTCGCCATCTCTAGCGGACACGCTTCTTCGATACCATATCTATTACATTTGTGATTCGATTTGGGTGCACCCCTTGATTTGGGAGTGTTGTTTCGCAGTGTTGGGGTAGCTGCTGGCTATGCTCAACATCAGTCCGGATCACGCAACTACTAGTATCCTAGTTGGTATCGCCTCATGTACCTTGTCATACTGATTATCCTATTCGCGACCACTACCTTTTGTTTTGTGTTATACCTATGGGATACCCTCTGATAACCACCAGTTTACGGTGGGGCTTACGGTGCTGTATAGACTATGGCATTATAAAAATGTGTTAAGAGGGATTATGGTAACGCCTTAACCCTATTTTAATACCTTTACTTTACTGTAGACATATTATAATAGCGTATTGTACTACATAGTAGATAGTTTAATGGATCCTTGAGAGATGGAAAATCCTGTAACATCTCTTGAGTTATTGCACGCACGTTGACACTGGATATGAGATGTCAAACCCCGTAAACATCTCTGACGCCGTTACACTCATATTTATTTACGATTGATTTAACTTACATGAGGATATTTAGTCCTAACTCGAGTGTTTTGTCTTTTCATTACGCTCGGGTCAGACCTGAGTTTTTCAACTTATTGAAGATCTATTCTGGAGGATGAAGACGAAGATTTGGTATACTATTACTATTATTATGCTTGCATCATGCTGTCTGCTGCATTATTTTATTTGTTATGTTGTATTTGTATAACTCTGATAAATGTTGTATAAATAATAATCAAGGTATAGTAAACAACTTCGTGAACTGTTTATTTGACTATTATATTTTATCGTTCTACTGCGAGATTCTGTATTGTTTCATTTCCTTTATTTCTCTTTCTTTTCTTTTCTTAATTACCCCAATAACCATCTGCCCTTTTGAATGGTTTGGAACCGACATATGTATTTGATCGTCGGTTTAAATTATCCAAAAAGGCGGGTCGTTACAACACGATTCCAAAGCAATTATAAAATACACTGGTTAACTTATTTTGTAAAATCATAAAAATACCCTCGTTTGTCGAAAAAACATTAAATGACATTTAAATATTTTTCAAATTGAAAATTATGTAGAAATCCTAAAAATTCATTAAAAAATACGTCATTAAAAATCAATCCATTTTATCCATAATTGATTTTCTTATTATTTATTCGAATCGCCTATTATTGTAAATAAATCTACAAAATGAGTTTACTGTTATTATTTATTAATTAAAAGAAAATAAGGCTATTAAATCCATTTTAATTAATATATAATTCGCAGTTCAAATATTTAAATAGTATATATATTTGAATACAAGTTATTTATATTTTTTCGGGATGTTACACTAGATGACAGTGACCGACATGCAACCTTATATTCATCTCGAACTGAAGCTGCGGCACATCTACTGAATCAACTATAACTTTATAGGTATACAACATAAGCTGAAGCGAACATCAAAATGAGCAAGTATGCGTCGTAATCTTATGTCACATAACAAAGCTACAAGGAGGCCCCACCAGATGGACATCACAGATACAAGACTGCACTACAATCTAATGACAATACTAAAGTAATAAAGATGCACCACCATCCTGATGTAATAAGACGACTCCACAAATCCAAAAAAGAGCTTACCACCCACCTGTGTAGTTAAAGCTCTCAACGGTTCTATAGTGGTGGATGTGTGAAAAGTTATAGCAGAGATAAAGCGGGAATATAGCGGAAAATATCAAAGGCACAAAAAGCTTCATTATATATAAAAGAAGGTATTTAAAGTTAATTTATTCTCACTCTCACACCATTTGTGTAGGAAAGAGAAATATTTTTCAATCTTAAAACCGAAGAATATCATGATTTATTCAGACTGGATTAGTTGACTACAATAGATTTTTAACTTATATTGAGCATTAGTTTACTACAATAGATTTTTAACATATATTGAGCACTTATGCGTTAAAATTATGTTTTTAACCTAACTTTATTGGTTTAACTTGAAAGAAAACAGCTCAATTCAAGCTTTGTATATTAATTTTGCTAAAGTGGGTGTTAAAAAGTCTTGATTTAGCAGCTATAGCAAAAAATAGCGGGACTTATATTGAAAAATAGCATTAAACTGAAATAGCATAGTGGCTGGAGAGCGTTATGCATTATAGCGAGGATTTTGCAGACTTTAGCAAGGCTTTAGCTACACAGCCACCCACAGAGAAGTCCAAAGGATGAAGTAGCGCATGAAATTACTTCACGACCAAAAACCAAGCCTCATTCCCAAAAGATAAGGGAAACAACGCAGCCCTCTATATATGAGAATGAATCAGAATGCATTCATATAGAGTGATTACCCTTCAAAATATATAGCGCATTTTCTTCTAATTAAACTATGAAAACAACCAACACCAAGTTGTGCTAATAGAGGAAACTAATATAATTCATTCTTGGATAAATGAAAAACTACCTTAATGCAGTTTTTTACCTATATATAGTAGTTCACAAACCAGTTACTTTGCAAAACTAAAGAAGGCATGAATTATTCAAATTTGAACAGCTCCCGCCTCAATTCCAAAGCATTTTGCGTAAACCCAAATCTTCCCTCCAATGTAAACTTTCCCACCTAAAGCCATTTCACCAATCCATACACGCTTAAAACAAGCAAAAGGTAGATGCCACGTGTAAAGATTCAAGGAAAGAAACAATGCATAGCAGGATAGCACCGTCAAATCATTCGAGGAAAGCGGGACTATAAATGGAAAGGCACCGTAGTAGTGCTGGGGACTTTTTTGATTTCTAAAAAGAAATGTATTATGTAACAAAGACTCTCAGTAACAATACAGTGATGTAAAATGCTATATGATGAATGAAAGAATAGAGGATGGATTTTTCCGTGGACCTAAGATTCTTTGAAATCCGAACCACATAAATTTTGGTTCTTTGTTTATTTATTGCATTTTCTATTCTATTTTCTGGGCTCAATTTGATGAAGATATTTGATGGGAAAAATGGTTAAACTGAAAGAGATATTTTAACAAACAGTTGGATGCTACTTTCTAATTATGTAAGCATGTTGCAACATAATTATTACCCTATGACAAATCCGATATCACCTGAGTATGCTGATTTATTATTGCATAAGTAATTGGCATTATAATTACTCTTTGGCCATCCTAGAAATTACGATAAGGAAAATAACAAGCATAATAATCATGCAAATATTTGTGACAAATGCATAACAAAAATACAAGCATATCCTGCTAGAAAAAATTCTATATGACAGATATAGAACATACCATTAAAATAATTTACAATAAGTATCTCTAATCCTATCTTCTGTCTCCTAAGTAATGTTGTAATAATCTTTCTAGGCCTCCATCTAGGCCTCGATTAGGCTCTAGGTGAGGCGCACCGTCGATTGATTTGTCTAGGCCCATAGAGACAAAGTTTCCTACCTCTTTTAAGAATCAAAAATATATTTATGCATTGGTTAGTCATTATTTAAGGTTCGATGCCTCATGTAAGCATCAATGTGCTAGTTTTGGACGATCTTACCTCCTTGGTTACTCCTAAATACATTCAAAATCTCAAAATTCAAATTTATATCAATCAACACTAAAAAAGACTAAAATTTCATGTAAAATACATTAATTATCAAAAATTCCTATCTCCGATTAATCCTTAGTTAGTCTCTGCCTAAAGGATTAATTTTTAGCCATATTAACAGCCTAACATCCGCCTATTGATTTTTACAACCTTGCTTCCAAGCCTAGTCTTTCTCATTGTTACTCCACTAGACTTTTACTAACTTGACTGTCTTGTTCCTTAATTTCTTCTCGTCTCTTGCTATAATATGAAATGGTTTCTTAATAAAAGTCATATTAAGTTCCACTACTAGATCTTCTAATATAGTTGGTGTAATAGTAGTCTCTTGATCATACACACACCTTCTAAGATGAAAACATGAGAAATATAATGGACTTCTGCCAAACTATTCGATAAGTCTCTCCGATAAGCGAATTTCTCGATCTTTTCTATGATAGAAAATGGACCAATATATCTCGGTGCCAACTTCCCTAATTTTCGAACCGTACTACGCCCTTTATCGGTGGTACTTTAACAATAACATGGTCTCCAACCGAGAACTCTAAATCTTCTACGTAACTTTTCTGCCTAGATTAAGCTTCCGTCATCCTTGCCACGATCAACTCAATCTTTTCAATAGCTTCTATCACCATATTTGGGCCAAGAATCAGTCTGTCTCCGATCTCCAACCAACATGCTGGTGACTTGTACGACCTTCCATAAAGAGCTTCAAAAGGTGTCATTCCTATACCAGATTGATAATTATTATTGTAGGAAAACTCGACTAAGTACAAATGATCCTCCCATGACGCTACAAAGTCTAGTACATAAGCCTTTAACAAATATTCAAGAATTTTGTTAAATCTTTCCGTTTTCCCATCCGTTTTTAAATGGTAAGTGTTACTCATCTTCAGCTTGGTACCTAACACTTCTTGTAGACTCTTCCAGAATTCACTAATGAACAAAACATCTCTATCCCTGAGTATACTACTAGGAATCCCATGCAGTTGTACAATGTTCTTCATAAAAAAATTTGCCAGAGTGGGTGCCGTCCCTGTTGACTTAACTGAAATAAAGTGTGCACTCTTGGTTAGTCTATCTACCATAACCCAATACTTTCATTTCCCTATTCGACCTTGGCAACCTATCAATAAAATCCATAGATATAGAATCTCATTTTCAAAGTGGCACTTCTAAAGGTTGAAGCAATCCACATGGTTTCTGATGCTCGGCTTTTACTTGTTGGCAATTCAAACTTTGTTTCACCTATAAGCATACATCTCTTTTCATTCCTTCCTAGATGGAACTCCTCGTCAAATCCTGATACATTTTTGTTCCTTCAGGATAAATAATAAACTTTGATCGATGAAACTCTCCAAGAACTTCCTTCCTTAGGTTACAATCATCTGCAACACATAACAGTCTCTTCTACCTTAATCATCCATTCCGGTCAAGACTGAAATCTTTTAAATTATCAAACTTGGTTCCCTCTTCAAGTCTTCTAACCTATTTGGCTAGCAATGTATCATTTCTGTGCTTAGAAGCAATTCCTTCAATCATTACTGGTTGAACCTCCAAGCATGACAACATTGCGGTATTCCAACTAGAATTAGCCATCAATCTTAACAACACATCCTATGTAGTAAATGCTTTTAAATCTTTCCATTCTGCTAACATATCTAACACCATACTCTTATGTTTCCTTCTAAGTGCATCCATAACTTTATTTTCTTTCCCTAAAGTATATTCAATATCAAAATCATAAGCTACCAAAAACTCTAGCTACCATTGCTGTCTTATATTTAACTCCTTCCGAGAGAATAAATACTTTAAAGACTAATGATTCGTAAATATCTCAAATCGCTCTTCCAAAAGGTAATAACTCCATTCTTTCAACGCAAAGATCACCGTTGCAACTCTAAATCATGAGTTTGATATCTTACTTCATGTGGTTGAAGCTGTCGAAAAACGAAGGCAATCAATTTACCCTTTTGCATTAACACAGCTCGTAACCCTTTCCCACATGCATTAGTATACACCACTAAACCTTTATTTCCATCTAGAAAAACTAATATAAGCGCTTTGGCCAATAAATATTTTAGCTTTAAGAATGCTTCTACACATTTATCGGTCCAAACATACTTTACATCATTCCTTGTTAGTTTAACCATAGGTGCCATCAAACGAGAGAAATCCTTGATGAATCTCCGATATTAGCCAGCTAACCCCAGAAAACTTCTTATCTCGGTCACTATCTCGGGTCTATTCCAATTATTAATAGCTTCAATCTTAGCTGGATCTACCAATAACCCATTTTTTGAAACTACATGACCATGGAACTTCACTTCTCTTACAAAAAATAACATTTTGAAAACTTTGCTTTTAGTTGATGTTGCCTCAACGTCTCTAGCACTATTCTAAGATAATCTCATAATATCATTCATTCTTACAATATATCAGAATGTCATTTATAAACATTAGCATGAATCTATCCAAATGCTCTCGGAAGATTCGGTTTATCGAATCCTCAAAGTATGAAGGCGCATTGGTCAGTCCAAAGGGCATGACTAACCATTCATATGAACCATATCTTATTTCAAAAAACTGTTAACAGAATGTTGTCGTCCCATACTCTCAATTTACGGTACCCTGTGGCTAAATCCAATTGGGAAAATAACTTGGCTCCATTTAACTGATCAAACAAATCATCTATTCTCAATAAAGGACATCGATTCTTTACATCTTCTCATTTAACTTATGATAATCAATCATCCGTAACGACCCGTCCGATTTCTTCATGAATACAATGGCCGCTCCCCAAGACGAACTGCTTGGTATAGTGAAAAAATTCCTCCTTAGTCCACTGGCTGCACCTTTAACTCTTTCATCTCAGTAGGTGTTATTCTAATAGGTGGGTTACTTATGGGTTCAGTCTGGGTACAAGATCTATCGAAACTGAATAGCTTGTTTCATTGGTAGTCCTGTAACTGGCTAAAAACATCTGCATACTCTTTTACGATAAAAACTTGATTCACTTCATCTTCCACTTCCATTGCATCCAGTAAAGCACATACATCTAAACTCGATTTTTCTACTAAGTATATAACTCGATCATGGCTATTTGGATGCCTCAATGATATCTTTCTATCTTGGCAAATATCCTAACATCATTTTGCTTAACTAATCCATACCCAGAATATTCCCAAAACTTAAAAAATAAAACACATGTAAAATGCAGGTAAATGCATGACCTAATAGCCCAATTTCTAAATGGTCACAATCATCCCAAGGGTTGCATAACCTCCTATCGGATTTGCAACCCTTAAGGAAGTAATAGGGTATGATGGTTCTAGATTTAATTTATCTACCAAACATTGCGAGATAATTGAGTATGATGCGCCAGTATCAAATAATAGTTTAACAGTTATGCTATGAATCAAAGGCATATCTCTCATCATAGACTTTCCTTTATCTTCTGTACTTAGTCCAGATGCTGGTAGCTCCAGAGCAAAACTTTTCATTTATAACCATGGCTCGTTCCAGGCATTCATTCTTGTTATGTTCTATTTGGTTGCAGTTGTAACACTTCACACCCTTCTTTCCATTACCAGATCGGCACGCATTAGTGAAGTGACCTTTCTTATCACACTTATAACAAACAACATTAGCCTTCCCTTTCTCGGCAGCTCTGCCCTTCTGAGCTCCTTCTTATTGCAGAACTTCCTCTTCTTGCCCTGAAAACCTGGAGTCTCCACAGGATTTTCACTTTTTCAAATGTCAAAAGCATTTTCTCATTCCTTAACGCCATCTCAACCACCACATCACATGGATCTTTGAGATGCGGCATAGTTGCCCTGGCAATTTCTAGCTTTAATCCATGAATGAACTTCTCATTCCTTTTAATCACATTATCAATAGTAGAATTTTCATATCTAGCCAACTCATCAAACTTAGTTGCATACTTCAGTATAGACATCTCTCCCTGCTCCAATTCAGCAACCTTCCTAAGCAAAGTTGACTCGGCTATCTTGGAAAAAAAATTCTCCTCAAATCTCCTTCTAAATTCCACCCAAGTCAAATTCTCCTTTGATATTCCTACAAGCACAACGTTCCACCAATACAAAGGAGCTCCTTGCAACTACCTAGATGTAAGTCTCCTCTACTAGTCATCATTCTAGCCTAAGTCAGCAAAGATCCTTATAAAGTGCAACAGTCAATTCCCAACTACAATAGCACTTTTCATTCCATGAAAAGGTTTTTCTCCAACATTGGTATAATCACGGCTCAACTTGTCATAATTATTGCGAGCAGGTACCATGGTGTTAGCACCTCCCGCATTATCAATGTTTTCTCTAGCAAAATTTGCTGCTGCTCCAACTTGCATCATATTAATTAAGAATTGATACATAGTCCCCATATCTACTGGTGGGGTTCCAGCACTCACATTAGCATTTGCATTTAGATTAGTATTTGTTGGCCGACCCAGATTCCTTCTAGTATTGGGTTGAATATTTCCATTATTTGTGGTGCTTCTTCCACCTAGATTCACTCATTCATTTCCTGCTTCCATATCTTGCTACCTCGTAACCTGCATGTGAGTCTTCGTAAGATACAGAAGAATGGTATAAGAGAGAGGGGAGAATAGAAATAGAATACATACTTACATATATCAATTAACAAGTTGTTACTATAGGGTTATTCCATACCTCAATCTTATTCTCTGATTTATTAGAGTGCGTTTTCAAAATGTTTTTATGATTTACATAAACTTGTGGTCTGGTACCAAGTTGTAACATCCTCCATTTTAAGGCTTGAAACTAAGCGATATGGATATTGTAGTCATCCATAGTATTAATTCCCAGTGATAAAATGAGATCGGTTAATTGTATCTATAAAATCAAGAGCATGCAAATATGTAAATATTCAAAACACATTTCATTAAAAGCTTTCACATTCATTACATAATCCCATCGATTCCACATTTAGAAAAAAAAAATCATTACAATTATATTCCAAGAGCGACATATAAAGATGTCCCTTGGATGATCAGAGTCTAACTACTCGACAGTTATAAATGACATCGTTACATCCATCAAACAAAGTATAAACTTCAAACAACACAACAATAATAAACTCCTAATATTAGCTTGCCTCCTGCATGTCTTCGGAAGCTTATTCGCCTAAGATGAAAACCCTACTCCCAATCTACTCAAATGAGTACCTAAGAGTTTAAACGGAAAAAAGAAAGCTTCAGGTTGGACAAAAAGTCCGGTGTCAATAATAATATATCGTCTCGAACCAAAACATATATCTAGTGAGACCATGCTGCAAAAGGAAAGGGTTTTTTCCCTCAGTAGTATCTTATAAAAATATGTCAATTTGAACATAAATCATGCTCTTGCAACCACAATGGTTAAAACAAGATATGATATGATCATATGCATGCAATATGGGTAGATATGAATGGTCTATCATTAAAGGGTTATGCTTTCCTAGAGTTTACCTACTCCATAAAGTTGACCGTCTGTCTCAAATCATATATTTTCTAAGGTCACTATGAACCTATTAGTTTTCACAGGCCAACTAATAACCTATCAAGCTGACTTGTGCCAAAACAAAACGAGATGCCTTGAAATCTTCAAATACGGTTAGGAGTAAATCTAACTAAACAATACAGTGAGCATATAGACCTGCGAGTTCCTTTCTGTGCATACACACCTTTTAGTCTCACTACTGACAAATCCCTACTATGCATACACACCTTTTAGTCTCACTACTGACAAATCCCTACGCACTGAAATCGTGGATCTTTACAAAGTAGGGGCTAACAACTACAACATAGGAGGCGACCTTACACCATTCCACCTAAATCTTATCTGATTATAAATCCATGAGTCGTATCTTTTTGATCAGTTCAAGGCATCCTAGCACAATTGATATATCTGATCTCCTAGATGCAATTCTACTCACTCAAGAGTTTAGTCTAACCATACTCACTATTGGAACAATCTAACTGGTAATTCTGTTCCTAAATTCCAAGGTGTAATGTTGGTAATACAAATATGAGTATGAAAAATGATAAAATAGTAAATTTAACTGATCAAATGATAGCAAGAACATATAACATCATACACTACAATATGTTCAATCAATTGTTATATCCATAACAAAATTTCATATGGAAGTGAGCTAAACTGCCATTTCATTTCCTTGAAAACATTTATCTTTAAAATCTATAAACCCCTTGAAATCATTCTTAAAACAAGGAAAACATAGCCTAAATACTTAGCCAAAATCTTGTGCTAAAGCACTATCATCTTTACATAGTATATAAAACACTTGCTATCTAAATAAGGATATCGAGCATCTATAAGACACTAGCTATCGAGCCTCTAAAACATAGCTTTTAAGTTTATAAAATATATGTATGTATGACCGCTAAAATATAGATGTCGAGTACCTCTAAAACATTGGCTATCGAGCTACTAAATTATATATCATCTTTAAATAGCTTTTAAAACACTTGATATCAAAAAGGTTTATCGAGCCTTTAGAAAACAAGATCGAGTTTGTAAAACATGCAGCCATTTAGCCACTAAAATATGGATGTTGAGTATCTATAAAACATGGGTTATCGAGCCTCTAAATATATAGTGTTTCAAGTTCTTAAAAATATGAGGACGCTTAGTCATTAAAACATAAGGTAGATTTCGAGTCTCTATACCATGAGATTTTTAAGGCTCTTCAACACATAAGGTATCGAACCCCTAACAATACAAGGTATCGAGTCTCTATAAAGGTGGATACATCACAGAGCCATTGAATAGCTATCACATGCATCAACCCTTATCGAGTTTCTACAATTAAAGGTATCTAGTCTCTATAAAGGTGATACATCACATAACCATTGAACAATTATCACATGCATCAACCCTTGTCTAGTTTTTGCAATTAAGAGATATCCAGTCTCTATGTTATAGTGTCGATGCCACTTCTGTAAATAAGTAATAAACTGATTTGTTTCCTTTTAAAGTTAAAACCTTTCACCAACTCATGCCTCATGTCAAATTGTTATTGGATAACAAAAAACTTTTCAGAATTTTTCAGAATTTACTGGCAGGTCAAGTTCTACCTTTTCAATCACCTTAACAAAACCCTTGTAATTAATATTGTTAACTCATATTAATTAAGACTTTCTAAAATAATAAATTTATAGAAAATCATAACAATTAGAGAAAAATCACCAAAAATCTAAATTTCCATCTTCTTCCATACATAAACATTTTGAGACCAAATATTAATTTAATAATTTTTTGTAATTAAAAAGCCAAAAATATACAAATTTTCCTTTTAGGAAATTCCTAAAATATTCGTATGAACTTAAAAAATTATGAAATTAAAACCCGGTCACCAAAATAATGTTTTAAACATTGTATTCAATTTTTAAATCAATAGGAGATTAGAAACTTAGGTTTTGCCTTTAAAACCCTTTAGAATAATTCAATAAAATTCCAACATATCATTATTCAATCCAATAATGATATTATCAATCCAAACATAGCGTATTATCACAAAAATTTTAGAAATCGATCATAAATCCAAAAATAAAACATAACAAATGAGATAGTAACTATTATTCACCTTAGATTGGATAAGAGAAATTGAGATTTGATGTAGATTTTTTCCACTAATCTTTCCCCTTTGAATTCCTTAGATTTCTTCCTTTTTTTCCCTTGGTAATGGTGGGCCTCTATTTAGTTTATTTTGGTTTTAAAAAATGAAATGAGAATGAGAGAGGAAGGTTTTAAGAAATGAAATAAGGAATTATTCCATTATGATCCTCTCATCAATCCATTTCTGTTCTATGTTTAAACAATCGTATCAACTGATTAATTAAGGCGTGACCCAAAATAGTTAAGAAATCTCATTCTCCTTATCATCTTACATTATTATATTTAATTTATCCAATTAGAGGCGTACATTGTATCACACAACAAAGCTACATGGAGGCCCCACCATCTTGATGCGGCATTGAAGGTACAAGACTGCACTGCAATCTAATGTCAATAATAAAGTAATAAAGATGTTCTGCCATCCTGATGTAATAAGGCGGTGCCACAAATCCAAAAAAGAGCTTACCACGCACATGAAGTCCGAAGGATGAAGCGGTAGTATGAAAGTACTTCACGACCAAAATTCGAGCCTCATTCCCCAAAGACAAGGGAAACGGCGCAACCCTCTATATATGAGAACGACTCAGAATACATTCATATAGAACAACTACCCTTCAGTGTAAATAGCGTAGTATCTTCTAACTAAATAGTGCAAACCTCCAACACCACGCTATGCTAATAAATGACACCTAATACAATTCATCCTTGGATAAAGGACAGTCTACCCAATGCTATTTTACCTACACATGTGTGCAATTCAAAAAACATTTACTTTGTAGAATCAAAGAAGGTACAAATTATCCAAATTTGGATAGTTCTGGTCTCAATTTCAAATCATATTGCCTAAAATCAAATCTTCCCGCCAATGGAAAATTTTCCGTCCAAACCCATGTCACCAATCCACACATGCCTAAAGCAAGCAACAAATGGATGATACGTGTAAAGATCCAAGGAAGGAAACAAAGCAGGTATGATAGCATTGCCAAATGATACGAGGAATGAAGGACTATAAATGGAGAGGCACTGTAGTAGTGCTGGGGACTTTTTTCCAATTTTCAAAAAGAAATGTATCATGTAACAGAGATTCTCGGTAATAATACAGCAATGTGAAATGTAAAACGATGAATGAAAGAATATAGTATGGAATTTTCCGTGGACGTAGGATTCCTTGAAATCTGAACACATAAATTTTGGTGTCTTTGTTTATTTATTGCACTTTATATTCTATTCTTTGGATGCAATTGGACTAAGGAATATAATGGGAAGAACGGTTAAACTGAAAAAGACGGTTTAACAAATAGTTAGAATGCTACTTCCTAATTACGCAAGCACACTGCAGCGTAATTACTACCATAAGGCAAATTCAATATCACTCGAATATGTTGATTCGTAATTGCAGAAGTAATTGACACTATACTTACTCTATGACCATCTTAGACGTTGTTGGACGAAAAATCTCACCAACACTATAATTAAATAATGATTTGTATTTGATAAAGAGAGCTAGAATATTATAAACATCTCTTTTGATAATAATGTTCATTGTTGTGAATACAATTTAGCCTCTTCCGTTTTCCTTTCCCAGCGGTTATTCGCTTCGATAGTAAGTTTATTCGATAATGACGAAGAAGACAAAAATTCATTTAATGAAGAAATCCTCCATCACTTGATAACGAATTCGAACCCATGTTCATAAATGGAAGATCGAGCCTTTATTTAATTGAATGATCCAAAGGATGATATTTCCAAGTTTGTTATTAGACAACAACATGTGCTTGGTAGATGATCCTTGCTTTTTCATATCATTTAGTGTTAATAGTGTAGTGCCACCAAGAATTAGTTCCAAATAAGGTTTACTGCTTTGTGAAACCTCCTCCACAGCTTCATGAATCTTAAGAGTGTTAATGCTTCCCACCGCAAAAATCAAAGGAAGGCCTTGATCTCCAAGATTTAGGTTAACCTGTCGAAGCCCAAATCTACTTTTCAAAAATTGAAAAAATGGCAGAAGAGTGATATTCTAATCCTCGTGATATCATATTTTGCCAATACAGCATACAATACTTTGTAAATTAATCCTTTTCTAGCATAGGGGTTGCCTCAAATTACTTGAGTCTACCCATCCTCCTCCTTATATAGATGGTGGTTGTCTCCGTTTTAGACCTGATAACCGATGAAACATTAAAAAAAAAGATTATCCACTCCATCTCTCAGTTCCAATTTTAGTTCTATCTCATTATATGATTGATCATTTCGTCGATCGGTATCTTCATCATCCCAACTATCCCATTGACCATCAAAATCATTAATTTTGGAAGTCGCAGAATCATACTTTTCATATTTTACCTCTAGTTGTTTTTCTAAACCATGAAGAAAATGCAAGTTTGCATTTGTCAAGTTGTTTTAACAGCATCAACTATAGCTTCTTTTAGATGATGCTTTTCTTCTCATGAAAATGGCCCACCATGCCTGGATGTTGGAAACTTTTCACTAGATTAAGTATTCTCTCAGCACGAACAATGCATCCCATTTAGAACTCTGAGGTTCACGTAGCACAAAAATAGCAGCCATAGCTAACATAATTATGTCTTTTTATTTTAAAGAACGTAATTGATTGCCGACCAATTTGTTAACCAAATCTTGAAGCTCTGAAGCAGTAATTATACCCACTCGACTTTTGGAGAGTGCTAAAGAGCTTCTAGTAGCCATTTCTTAACCATTAAGGGACCGTCTTTCAAAGTTCAAACTGCTATCAATCAAAGTTTCGACATGTTTTGACTCCACGTAATTTGGTAAAAGGGACCCACTCAGCAAGCTATTAAGTGCGGCATCCAGTTTATCATCATGAAGTCTTTCTGAGAGATTAGCCAAGTCTGCATTCTTACTGTCTCCAACGTCATTCAAATTCCATCCAGACACAAGAATTACAATGTTCTCAGAAAGTTGATATCGTTCATTATAGGCTCCTCTTCATCCAAAACAGTATCAAAAATATTTTTATATAAAGTGAAGGGTGTTGAATACTATTACGTGGATGTAAGTTATCACATTGCAAACTTTTAACAGACAAAGATGAATTTGTTTTTCTTTAAGAGGTAGAGAGGATATTATCCTGTCAAGGAATGAATCTCCATGGCAATAAGGAGTGAAAATATCAATGCGGTCAATAAGAAGATGTCCAGCTGATCTCTTATTACGCTTACCATCATAATAAAGACTGGACATGCCTGCAAGCATCTTGCATATGACTTTTGATGAGTCACCCAATGAAAAAATTTCACACTTCGGATCCATCTTGGCAGCCGGCCTTAAAGATCCTTCGTGATTATATGACAGGCATGCCTTGGAAACAGTACCTTCAGAAGGTACCACAAATCAAACATATGATTCGAAAGACATTTGCTCTGATGCATGATACTGCTGCTCTTTTGTTGTGTTTCAGAAGACAAATCAATGCAAAAGGATAATCAGTTAGCAAATGGTTCGATGATCGGCTTCACTGGAAGCAAAACATTGTTAGTGAGAACACATAACTAATCAAATAATTCAAAGCAGCAAGTACCCTGATTCAGAATGCAGATTACAATCTCAGCACACATCATCAGAAAATCAATTTTCGGAGGATCCTACTGTTAGCATGGAGTACTGTCCAATACTTCAACAAGCTTGCGTGACAAGTTATCTATTATTATAGACTATCCTTGCTGCAAATGCTTAAAGATTCCAAAAGTAACTTCCATATTTCAATTATAAGTTCAAACTTGCCTTCTTTATGCAACAAAACAAGGTGCTTATCTTAGTTACAACTGGTTCTTTAAGCCGTGGATTGTGATTGGAAAATGTTTGGTTTGGAATTTTCAGCATTTGGTTGATAATACCTGGATACTTTACTGAGTCTGATCCAATAAGTGAAATATTCCACCCCAATGCTCTAATCATAGGAACAATTTTCTAGTAGTTATCAACTATGACCAGCATATTTGAAAGCAGATTTTTCTTAATATCCAATGCAGCTACCTTTGAAAGATTTGGCAGCGGAGGATAGATAACTGACTTCAACTTCAGTAGGCACCTTTCTGCCATATCCCTCTCTTTCCTGTCATTGCCAACGAGTCTTGCTGCTAAAGGCTTTTGCATATTCCATCGATAATCCATTTGGATCATTCTCCAACACATTTGAGGCAACTCAGGCGTTGGCCAAAATAGCAACAGATCAAGTTGTGAGCTCACAACACCATCATCCAATTACTGAATGCAAATGCACAATATTCCCAACTTAAAAATAGCCTTTGTTCTTGAAATTGATTGTATGGGCTCCTGCATCTCGATGAGTAGATTACATCAACGATATCCGATTGCCCTAATTCACCGTGTTTTGTTCTGAATTTGAATTGAAAGTTCAGAAAATTAGCTTCGCTTTTCTACTTTTTTCGGTGCCACTGTCGAAGTTCAAGTCACAGCACTACCTGTGCGGGTTAGAGGGTAGGCAGGGCTATTTTTTTTTGTGGTGGTTGCTGATTTATTAGTGCAGTGGTCGATGTGAATTTGAGCTTCGACTGTGGCTATGTTTTCTAATGAAAACCCTAATCGGTTTCGAATTTTCATGGTTTCCTCTGGTGATTATTGCAAGGTGGAGGTAAGGTAGTAAGTTCGTCAGAGATTGTTCTTCAATATGGTATTTTTTTCATGAATAATTTCAAAGGCAATCGCTGGCAATTGCGTCGGCTAGAACAAGGATCGCGGATGAAATCGTGTTTTTTATTAAAAAAAAATATTCAAAGCCCAGGGTTGTAAACTGAATACCAAAGAGTCAGGGCAGTCGCTGTATAAAATTGCAGCACTCCTCCTTTTAAATTAACATTATCCAGAATGTTTATTGAGATAGATTAATGGAATTAATTTAAAGGACAAAGATTTGTATATTTTTTGGCTCAAGGACACGACCTCAATAATTTTACCATAAGGACAAACATTCTTCTAAAAATTATTCATAATGACAAACATTTTTCAAAATTATTCATAAGGACAACAAAACTGCTACCGAGCTAAAACTGATACCTAAAAACTGCTACCGATAACTACAAACTGATACCTAAAAACTGCTATCAATAACTAAAAGCTGATACCTACAGAAAGTTGTCCTTCAGGATAAAATATTGAAGGTCCGTCCTTGAGGCTAAAAAGCTGTGAAATTTTGTCATTGACAATAATTTCCTGTAGATTAAATAGAATAATGTAAATAGTTAATGAGAATGAGATTTGAAAATTTATAAGACCGAGCCAATAATAATAAACTAAGTAAGATTGCTTTAAGCTTACCATCTAAAAATATATATGAAAGTGACAAATTAGGTAGATCCAACTTTCACTCTTTAAACCCTCTTCCCCTCATTTCATTCTCACTTTACTCATTCACAAAACAATTACAAAAGTAAGAAAAGGAGGCCATCCATAACCTAAGTAAGAAATCACGAAATCAAGGGAATTCAAAGGGAAGAAGTTTAGGAAAACTAAAGCAATATTAAATCTCGACTCCAACACTTAAATTTAAGGTGAATAATACATGAACCATTTCTATTTTTTATTCTTGAATTTGACTATGGATAATATTCGGATGGTTTTGATGATTATGCCAACTGATGGTTGTTTGGTCATTGTTTGGATAGAAAAATGATTTATGCAATTGTTTATGAAATTATTTAAGTGGGTTTTAATGGTAAAACCTAAGTTTTTAATGTTCAATAGCTTTGATTTTCTGGTATGTTGAGCAAAACATTATTTTGGGGATGAGTTTTTAATTTCATAATTTTTCAAACTAGATTGAATATTTTATGAATATCCTAAGAAAGGAATTGAGTTAATTTCGAGTTTTAATTAATAAAAATAATAAAATTTGGTTTTTGGCTTCGAAATTTTTATATAATGAAGAATATAGTCGTTTTGGAATTTCTGTGAACTTTTTGTATTTTTCCAAGTAATTTCGAATTATTGTAAATTTAATATGCTAGAAAAGCATTTAAATGGATAATTATTAATGATATTAGTTAATTAGTTTGATATATGTTTTGAAACTTCAAAACTAAGATACAACAGTTTTTCTGAGAAAGAAATGTTAAAAAATGTGTTTCTCCAATTGAAATCTAACAAAAATTATGGTTGGTGAAAAGTAATTACTTTTAATAGAAATAAATCAATTTTCAAGAAAATTACGTCAATGCCATGTCTCTTTTGTTGTTTCCATTCTTATATAGGTGACACATCCATGACTGTCGACGGTGAGATAGAGGAAAGCATATGATGGCTACTTCGGTGCTACGGAATGATTCCTTCATTGTCAACGCTGATCTCATCGGCAACCTAATATTAGTGGCATAGGCTTATCGTGATTCATTTAAAGGTTTAAAGGGGTAATGCCGTGGACATTGACACCGCGCACTTCCACCACTATTTTAAAGGACGTTGCATCTCTTCCATTCAATTTTTTTCTATACTAAGGCAATGGTGCCACATGTTTTGTCTTCAATGCTATATACAAAGCGGCCTAGTGGCTGAAGGGTTTTAAGTATGTTTCTATATTATGCTTGTCTTTCTTGTTCTTCAAGGTCAGCGATGTTTTACTTGTTTATATAAATGTAAGTATTGTTTTAAAAGGGAAGGGTAACCTATGTTTTTTCCATGTCGATGACCTTATTTTCAGCAAAGTATTTTATACTTAAAACGAATTTAAGTTTTGGTCTTCGACCTCAGATAGAGGTCGACAAGGTCTTAACACCAGGCGTTTTGCACGTTATTTTTATTAAAGGCGGAGAGCATTGATCCTCCTTATCGACATTGTTAGGACTTCGACATTGATTTATATTAACATAAATAAAGGTGGTGAGCTTATTGTTTTATGACTTTGATTTTAAACATTGAGATATTAATGCTATTTTCATTGTAGATGTCGACACTTTCATTCGGGACTCCAAAGTAGATTAGTTTTGAAAAACTAAATGTTTTATAAATGAGACTTTATTATTGGGAATACCGATGTATTTCTTAAATGAGTTTGACAACAACCATTGGGGATACCAATGTATCTTATCTCGAGAGGTTATATGTTTGAAGGTAAATAACCTAATTGAGGACACTAATAGACATTGGTTAAACATATGGTTAAGATGAATTAAATTGTTAAATGATGGGTTCATAGACATCCTAGAAAAACTATGAGATGTGTGATGGATAGTCCACATCATATCGGAGATGGATAGTCTCTATGAGGATTAATGAAAGGTTCATAGTCATTCTAGGAAAACTACGAGACATGAGATGGATAGTCCATATCGTTGTAAATTAAATGGAATATGTGTGATGGATAGTTTACATAATTCAGACAATAGAACCATATGTGATGGGTAGTCAATATGGTAGAGAATGAGTAATCCATATAATAGTTACATGTGAGATTTATAGTCCACTAACTTTGAATATGTTTATAAGTGAGATGGGTAGTCCACATAATTATAAGATGGGTTGTTAGATTAAATAAGACAGATAGCCAGTTTAAATAGTGACGATTAATCACTTGAAATTAAGATGGGTGGTCCGGTATACATTGCGTAACTATAAAGTTAATTTTTATGTTCTAACCATTATGGATGCAGGAGTACAATATATGGTTGGTACGTTTTGGTTAAGATACCAGTGAGGGAAAAACTCATTTCGCTCAGCGGTATGGTCTCACTAGATATTTATTTGGTTCAAGATGGTAAGTTATTATTCGTACCAGGTCATTGTCTGACCTGAAGTTTTTGTTTTTCAGCTTAAACTCTTGGGTACTCATTTGAGTACGTCGAGAGTAATGGCTTTAAGGTTTCCAGTTAGACGAATAATCTTATGTAGTTGTGCAGGAGGTAATCTAGCTATTAGGAGCTTTATCTTTTTCCACTGTGTGGTTTGGTTTAGTCTATTTGGATGTAATGGCAAAGTTGTATAATTGCTAAGCATATGACTTTGATCAACTAAGGTGACATCTTTATATATCGTTCTCGGGGTATTTTGTATAGTTATATTTTCTCTAAACGTGAAATCGCAAATGGTATTATGTAATGAATAGAAATCATATTTTGAAATGGAATTTTAAACCTAATTAGTTTTGAAAACGTGAAATTGCAAAAGGTATTATGCAAATAGCATCCATAGCGGTTAGTTTTGGACCTCAGAATGGGGGCTGTTACAAGTTAGTATCAGAGCATAGGTTTATGGTCAAAAGAATTTCAAACCTAAAGAGTTTTGAAAACGTATTCCTAATGAATCAGAGAATAAGATCGTGGTCTTGAGATAACCCTATAGTAACATACTTGTATTTTCTATATATAAGTAATTATTCTCCCCTCTCTCTTAGACTGTTCTTTTTTATCTTACTAAGGCTTGTATGAAAATTTACGAGAAAGAAAAATATGAAAACAAGAAATGGAAGAGTGAATCTAGGTGGCGGAAGCATCACAATCAATGGAAACGCTCGATCTAATACAAGGAGGAACTAGGGTCGATAGGCAAATACTAATCAAAATGAAAATGCCAATGTAGGTGTTGTAACCCCACCAATGGATATGAGGACTATGTATCAGTTCTTTATCAATCTAATACAAGTTGGAGCAGCTGTAGGATTAGCTAGAGGAAATGCTGCTAATGCGAAAGGAGTCAATCCATAGAGCTAGTTGGTAATAACTATGCTAAGCTGAGTCGAGATTATACCAGTCTGGGTGGAAAACCATTTCTAGGGACTGAGGATGCAATAGAAGTGGAGAACTTGTTGTTACATCGTGAAAGGATTTCTTTTGATTTGGGTCTAAATGATGAGCAGAAAAGGAGGTTGGCTTCGAGACAAGTGCAAAAGTTTGCTTTGTTTTGGTGGAACAGGGTGACCATAGGGTACTAGAATAGGAATTGACTTGGGAAGAATTTCGAAGGAGATTCGAGGAAAGGTTTTTGTTTGAAGTAGCCAAGTCCACTTTGCTTAGGAAGTTCATGGAATTAGAGTAGGAGAAAATGTCAGTGTTGAAGTACTCTGCTAAGTTTGACGAGCTGTCCTGGTATAGATACATCAGTGCTGACATTGTTATCAAGAGGAACGAGAAGTTTATATGGCGGCCAAGGCCGGAGATTGCTAGGATAAATATACCATATCTCAAGGACCCATCGAATGTAGCGGTGGAAATGACAATTAGGAACGAGGAGATGCTTTTTACTTTCGGAAAGGAGAAGCCGGTTGGAACCCAGAGTTCTTAGAATAAGAAGAGGAAGTTCTTTAAGGGAAATGGAGCTTAGAAGGGTGGAGCTGCTAAGAAAGGGAAGGTAGACATCGTTTTCTATAAGTATGAAAAGAAAAGGAGCTATGAAAATGAGTGTCGATCAGGTGATAGCAAGATGGTTGTGGACAAGCAGAATGTGAAGTGCTTTAATTGTGACCAATTAGGGCATTATAAGAAAAAATGTTTAGAAGTGGCCATGGCTAATAAATGAAAGGTATTTTCTTTGTAGTCGTCAGCATCGAGACCAACAACAACCGAGAAGGGAAAGTCTATGATGGAAGGTATTTATTCGATTCAAAACATACCAATTAGGGCACTGTTTGATACGGTGCATCGCATTTATTGTACCTTAATGTTTGGTAGATAAGTTATGTTTAGAAGCATCATACCTTGTTAATTCCAGAAGGATAACTAATCCAATTAGAGAGTACGCAACTCTAGGGATGAGATGTGACCATCTTAGATTTGAGTTGCTAGGTTAAACTTTTGCTTGCAGCTCGTACGTATTTGATTTCGTGGGTTTGGGGATTATTTTGGATATGGATTGGTTGAGAAAATATAATGCTATGGTATTTTGTCGATATAGGAAAATATCAATTAGGCACACCGATGGTAGTGATCAAACTATATACTCAATAGATAACTCGAGTGTAATTGTTTATACTTTGTTAAGAGCAATGATAGTAGAAGACAAAGTAAATCGATTTTTGGTTGCAATAGAATTTGCAGATGTTTTAAGCAATTACAGGACTACCACCGAAACAAGCTATCGAGTTTCGGATAGATCTTTTACATGGAGATAAACTAGTAAGTTGACTACTTAGCAAGATGACACCTACCAAGATGAAGGAGTTAAATGTGCAGCTAGTGGACTTAGAAGGAATGAGTTTTATTAGAGCAAGCAGTTTTCTTTGGAGAGCGGCTGCAGTATTCATGAAAAAACTAGAGGGGTCATTAAGATTATACATCGATTATCGTAAGTTGAATGAGAAGACAATAAATAATTAATATCCTTCCCAAAAACTTATGACTTATTTGACTAGTTGAGTGGAGTCAAATTATTTTCCTAGTTGGATTTGGCGATAGAGTTCCATCAATTGAGGGAGGCAGAGGATAGTATTCCTTTGACGCCAATGAGATATGGTTCATACTAGTGGCTAGTGACGTTATTCAGATTGACTAATGCACTAGCTTTCTTTATGAATTTGATGAACCAGATTTTCCAAGAGCACTCAGACAGGTATGTATTGGTATTCACCGATGACACACTTATATATTCTAAGGATGAAAGAGATCATGAGATTCATTTGAGAATAATACTTGAGACGTTGAGATGACATCAACTTAAAGCGGAAGTTTTTGAAGTTTCATTTCTAAAAAATGAAAGTGAAGTTTCTTGGTTATGTAGTTTCAAAGAAAGGGTTTTATGTCGATCTAGCCAAGATCGAAGCTTTTAACAGTAGGAAAAGACTGTGACGATGATTGAGAAATGGAGTTTTCTTGGATTGGATGGCTATTGCTAGAGATTCATCAAGGATTTCTTGCACATAGCAGCACCCCTAACTAAACTCACCAGGAAGGATGTTAAATTTACTTGGTCCAATAAATGCAAGGAAGCACTCCTTGAGTTGAAGCATTTATTGACCAATGCATCCATGTTAGTTGTTCTAGATGGAAATTAGGATTTGGTAATGTATAAGTATGTATGTGGAACATAATTAGAAGCTGTATTGATGCAGATGGGTAAAGTGATTACCTACGCTTCTCGACAGCTCAGAACACATGAAGTTAGATATCCGACTCATGATTTGAGTTGGCAGTGGTGATTTTTGCATTGAAAATGTGGAGACACTACCTCTTAGGTGACTGATTCGAGTTTTATATGGATCTTAAGTTTTTAATTTATTTATTCTCTAAAAAAGAGTTGATGATGAGACAACAGGGGTGGTTGGAATTTTTATCCACTTATGATTTTGGTATTGAGTATACACCATGGAAAGGAAATAAAGTTTTGGATGCACTTATCAAGAAACATCAAAATGTGATGTTAGCTATGTTGGCTAAATGGAAGGATTTAGAGGCCTTGACTATTGTAGATTGCAGTTAAGATCGACTGCTAATTCTAGCCAAAGTGCAACTATGTTGTCTTGCTTGGAAGTTAGATCAATGTTGATCGAAAGCATTGCTTCTAACTAGAGAAATGATCCATTGCGAGCCGAAGGGATTAGAAGATTAGAAGGTGGAACTGAGATCGATAACCTAAAAGATTTTAGTCTTGACCAGAAAGGATGGTTAAGGAAGAAGGGACGGTTATGTGTTCCGGATGTTGGAAACCTAAGGAGGGAAGTTCTTAGGCAGTGTCATTGATCGAAGTTTATGATTCATCCTAGGGGAACCAAGACGCATCTGGATATGAAGAAAAGTTTCTTATAGGAAGGTATGAAGAGGGATGTAGGCTTATGGTGAAGCAATGAGAAAATTGCTAGCAACTGAAAGTGGAACAACAGAAGCAAAGTGAATTGCTTCAGCCTTTAGATATACCAATTTGGAAATGGGATTCGATATCCATGGATTTTATTAATGGGTTGCCAAGGTCAAACAGGGAAATGAAGTATATGGGCCATAGTAGATAGGCTGATCAAGAGTACACATTTCTTTCCAGTTAGGTCAACCAAGACGGCGCCTGTTTAGGCTAATTTGTTTATGAAGAACATTGTTAGATTGCATGAGATTCCTAGTAGATAGTCAGTGGTAGAGATGCATTGTTTACTAGTGAGTTCCGAAAGAGTCTATAAGAAGTGTTAGGTACCAAGCTCAAGATAAGTACCACTTATCGCCCACATATAGATGTGCAAACAGAGAGAGTCATTAAGGTACTCAAAGATCTATAGAGGGCTTATGTACTGGATTTTGGTGGGTCATGGAAAGACCACTTGCACTTGGTTGATTTTTTTCTATAATAATAGTCATTGGACTAATACAGGAATAAAGTCTTTCAAAGCTTTGTATAGAAGGACGTGCAAATCACAAGCATGTTGGTTAGAGATCAAAGACAGATTAATCCTTGGTCCAGATATGGTAAAATACGCTACAAAGAATATTGGGTTAATCCAAGGTAGAATGAGAGAAGCTTAGTTTAGGAAGAAAAATTACGTAGATAAAAGGCATAAAGATTTAGAGTTCTCAATTGGAGATCATGTTTTTATTAAGGTATCACCGATGACGTATGCGGTATGATTTGAAAAGTCAGAAAAATTAGCACCGAGATATGTTGGACCGTTCCCTATTATAGAGCGGATCAGAAAACTCGTATATCGAGTAAAGTTACCAAGTAGTTTGGCATGTGTCCATAATGTGTTGCATGTTGCTAGTCTTAGGAAGAATGTGCATGATCCAAAGACTACTATTGCTCCGACTGCAGTGGAAGATATAGTAGTAAAACCGAATCTGACTTGTGTGAGACAACCAATTCGAGCTGTAGCTAGAGATGAGAAGAGATTAAGGAATAAGACAGTCAAGTTAGTGAAAGTCCAATGGTCTGATAAGATAAAAGACTATATTTGAGAGATAGAGGATAGGAATAGGGATATTTTTTCTGATATATTATGATGGTATGTTTTATATTTATTGTATATAGAGTTTATAGCTGGTAGAATATACTAGCATTGTTTGCATGTTTGATATGTTTGTTAAGTAGTCCTGACTAAATTTCGAGGACGAAAATACTTTAAGGAGAGGAGTCTGTACACCCCTAATTTTAGTTTAACATTATTCAGGATATCTAATTAGACAGATTAAATGGAATAATGTAAATAGTTAAGGGGATTGAAATTGAAAATTTTAAAAGGTCGAGCCAATATTGATAAACTAAGCAAGATTGTTTTGAACTTAACATATGAGAGAATATGTGAGAGGGGCAAATTAGGTAAATCCAACTTTCACTCCTTAAACCCTCTCCTCCTCATTTCGTTCTCACTTTACTCATTCATTAAACAATCAAAAAAGCAAGAAAAGGAGTTCAACCATAACCTAGGCAAGAAATCACAAAATCAAGGGGATTAAAGGGGAAGAAGCTTAGGGAAACTAAAGCAACATCAAATCTCAACTACAACAATTAATTTAAGGTGAATAATACATGAAACATATGTATTTTTTGTTCTTGAATTCGGCTGTGGATAATATCCGAATGGTTCTGATGACTTTCCTAAGTTTTGGTTATTAATCATTGTTTGGATAGAATAATGATTTATGGAATTGTTTATGAAATTCTTAAGTGGGTTTTAAACGTAAAACCTAAGTTTTTAATCTCCAACAACTTTGATTTTCAAGTATGTTGAATAAAACATTATTTTATAGATGAGTTTTTAATTTCATTACTTTCCAAAGTAGATTGAATAATTTATAAATTTTACATGAAGGAAATTGAGTTGATATCGGGTTGTAGTTATTAAAAGAACCAGTATGGCTTTTGGCTCCAAAATTTTTATATGATGAAGAATATAATATTTTGAAATTTTTGTGAATTTTTTGGATTTTTCCCAATTAGTTTCGAATTATTGTGAATTTAATATGCTAGAAAATCATTTAAATGAATAATTAATTAACGATGTTAATTAAGTAATTCGATATATGTTTTGGAACTTTAAAGTAGAGACGCGATAGTTTTCTAAGAAAGAAATGTTAAAAGATGTTTTTCTCTAATAAGAACTTGACAAGAATTATGGTTTGGTGAACAGAAATTACTTTTAATAAAAATAAATCCGTTTTCAAGAAAATTATGTCGATGCCATGCCATGTTTGTTGTCTCCATGGTTATAGAGGTGACGAATCCATGAGTGTTGACATTGACAAAAAGGGAAGCGTATGATGGCTACTTCAGTAGCTATGGAATGATTCCTTCATTGTCGACACCGATCTCATTGACAACCTATTACTAACGGCATAACCTTATCGTGATTCATCTAAAGGTTTACAAGGTTAGTACCATGGACATTGATGTCGCACACTTCCACGACTGTTGTAACGACCCATAAATTTTTGATAATTTAAATTATTATTTAATTAAATCTTGTTATTAAATATTGGAAGAAATAAAAATTTGTAATTTTATAATGAATTGATAACGGAAATGAAATGTAAGAGTGTAATGCAAGCTAATAAATAACCAATTTAGTGCAATCCCAATTAATTGAAAACAATTGTAGGGTTATAATTGACCGTAAATAGTAAATTGGAAAACAGATTCAAAGTTATATTAACTGATAAAATAATACGTAATAAATTGCACTTTGATAGGATCACTGCTAGGAACTAATTATAATAATTGTTGTTTGATAATAAATTTAGAATGGAAATTCAAGATTTATTAATTCATTGGAATTTAAATTTAATAATTGGATTAATTGCAAATAATTGAAATTTAATATTTAAATATTACGTTAATGGAGATTAAGATTAAATTTGAGAATATTAATGTAATAAATCATGAACCAATGTTAGTTTCATTCTTAGGGTAATAAAAGACTTGAATAACAAGGTTTAAAAGTTAATAAATGGATTTTTGGAATTTAAATTTTTAATTTCTGAATTTAATGAAATTGAAAGAAAACACCGAAATGGAGGAACAAATCAATTTTAAATTGACATCTAAATTTGTTAAATTAGTATGAATGATTTAGAAATATAAAAATGATAAGAATTGTCAATTATAGAATTGAGATTGAAAATTTGATTTAATTAATTAAATATTAATTTATTTAATTAACTAAAAAATAGATATTTTGGCCACTGACTCGGATTTTGATGAAACTAGTTTCATCGGATCTGTAACGGTGAATTATTATAGGATTTCAAGTTTCGTAGCGATCGGGCTTGTCGTTTGGTCGTACGGACTCGAAATGCCTTGAAATCAATTTAAAATAATTTGATTTTAGCATAACTTCTTCATACGATGGAATTTGGACTTGAAATCTGTTCCATTGATTTTAAAATATTCAAAAACATCTATTTTGATATATAGGTTGACCAAATTTTGTTCCGGATGCTGAACGGGCTTTTCGTGCCATATATCGTTAAGTTTATATGGTCAGTTCTTTCTGTTTCAACTCTGCCTATATATACCTCGTTATAAACCCTAATTGTTCCTCATTGTCATTGGTCTGTACATTACAATTCATTCTGTTCCTCCTCTTCCTCAATGGCAGACAAATTCCCAGAACCCTAAATCCCTAAATGCAATTTCAAATCAAATCCAAAGCCAAAAATTCAAACTTTTCAAACTATATCATATTTTACATCGTCGAAAAGCTCTCGTAGAGAGTATCTCAATTCTGTGATTCGTTTTTCAATTTGGGTTTCGATGTGGCCAGAAATTGATGATCAAGTTACGGCCGTTCATCGCGCGTCAATCAAACTCGTCAGATCGTCAGATCAATTTATGGGTTTTATAGAGAGGGCGGAGGAGACGCATCCATATGGGTTTCGTGGAGAGGTAATGGCTGGATCGTCTGAAACAATTCGATTAAGGTTTGAAATAAAGTGGCGGCGGCTAGTCCGTGGGTTCGATCTGGGCAACCGGAGCCGTCGATCGTGGCAAGTAAGGGAGCGGCGCGTCTTGGGTCGGCTCGGTGGTGGGTTGTCGATGTGGTGTGGGCGGTGTTCAGAGCAGTGGGAGGCGGCAGCTGCTGGTGCTTGTCGTGAACGAGAATGTAGATTTAGGGTGCTGCGCGTTTTTTGGGGTGACGTGTCCTTTTTCCCATATTTTTTCTTTATTATTTAATCTATTAAATTTCAAAACTTCTAACATGAATAACTTTCCCATATGAACTCGGATCCGTGCGTGGTTTTCTCCGCTAGGATCGTATCAAAATTTCAGACATTTTGATACTAGATTGGACGAATTTGGAGACTGTTTAAATTTTGGGTTTAAATTGGATTTAAATTCAAAAGGCAAGTGTTTTACCCCACTCACAACTTCTAAAATTTCTTATGTGTGTTAAACTAATTTCTGATGTGATTAGAAATTTATTTATGACTGTTTGGCATATTTTATCATCATTCCAGTTAAACTGAATTTATTGAATTAGATTGTTATTTGATTTATTATTGCATATAAACTGCCAGTTAAATTGTTATTTAATTTATTATTGAATATAAACTGCCAGTAACTACCTGTTATTTATTATGTGTTCTATATTGATGTTATTGTTTGAATTGGATGATGATTGTGATAAATGATTGATGGTTGATATTGGATGAATGGATGTTGTATTTATATTGTTATAAACTGCAAGTTGTTATGCATTTTTATTTCATTCGGGATTGCGATTTGAAATGATATATAACCATATTTTTGTTTTAAATTACGGATTGAAATGATAAATATCTGTATCACTTGACCATAGGGTAGAAAATTTTATACAGACACCATAGTCTATATATATATATAAATATTTTGAAGTGATTTCTATGGTTTTGTAAAAAAAGTATGGGTTATATAAATATTGATTTCAGATGTTATATAAATGTTATTTTATTATTGATTTTTAGCTATGAGAAAATTTGTTTGGAATTATAAGGTTTAATAAACGTTGATTTTTGATATTATACAAATATAATTTTATATATGGTTAAATTCTTGAATTTATGCTATGTGTAAATTGTTTACAAAATATATATAAGTTTAATAATAGGGTTTATTAAAATAAAATATAGGTAAGTAGGTAATAATGATTTAGAAAAATTAAGGCCGGAAGATAAATGGGAAATTTATTTGAAATTGAATTCTTTTAAGAAGTTAAGGTTGCTATGATTTTACAACTTGATTTTTGGGTTAAGGTGAATTTAATGAATACTTAAAGTATAAATAAATTGAAAGAAATATTTAGTTATTTGTAATTTGGGATTTATTTAAATGATAATGGATTTATTAAGTAAATGTTTCAAAACTAAACAAAAGAAAATTGAAATTGATATATATGAAATTATCAAACTTTGTTTTGAAATTGTTGAATACTTAAAGTTTGAAAAATGCTTAAAGTATATTTTGTGAACCAAATATGTCTTGGAATCAATATAATTGGAATGGTTTATTTGAAAACTGAATTGAAATGGAAATTTGTGAATTGAGATTTCGTAAAATCTAAAATTTTGGAAATGTTATAATCTTAAGCGATTTGGTTACGAAGTATATAACTTTGAAAGTGTTATGATTTTAGAAAGAGTATAATTGAAGTGAAATTGATATCATATTGATTTGGTTTTGAAAAGGCAATGATATTTTGGTTTTAAATGTAAACTATTTTGAAAATGACCGCGGTGTTATAATAACGATTGGTTGTTGAAGAGACCGGGATCGGATATGGGCATACTCTCTGTCGATACTTAAAACCACTTTAACAACCGTGTATGCCGTGGAGATTCCAGAATGAAGTAGGATGGAGGCGGCTTTCCTTTGAGGTATATACATGGACCCGACTCCCATGAGTTGGCATAAGGTGGCTAAAACAGGAGCGATTCCGGGCCAATGAGGTCATTCCTCTGATCAGACACGCTCCTTCAATACTATACTTTGTCTTTTGGATTGATTTGTGGCCACTTTTGATTTTTGATTTGGGGGTGTGGCTCGAGGTGGGCGGTAGTAGGTGCTATGCGTCACCACCATTTCGGATAGCAATTGGTATATCTACCCTGGCATTGCCTAGTGGTGCCGTGTCACCTACCCTAGCTCGCATTGTATGAGTTTGGTTTTCTTCTGTAGCCCGTGTGGTATCCTCTAGTGGCTTCCCGATCATGAGGGTCTATGATACTGGATGGACTACCGGGACTATTACGTGTTAAGGGGAATATTGGGTCACTCCTTAACGCTATTTAAAAGTAAGTTTATTTTATTAATAGACATTATAATAGTGAAATATTACTACATAGTAAATAGTTTAACGTATTCTTAGGAGATGTGAATCCCGAGCATCTCTTAAGTTACTGCACTCACATTGACAATAGATAGGAGATGTCAAATCCCATAAATATCTCTGAGGCCATTACACTCATATTTATTTCCGTTGATTTAACTTACATAAGATCTTTTAGTTCCGACTTGAGTGTTTTATCTTTTCAATTTGCTCGGGTCAGTCTGAGCATTTTAGGATTCGAAGCCTTTATCTCTGAAGGACGAAGATAAAGATTTGTATTACTATTGTTTATTATATTATTCCACTGCATTCATACTGTTCCGCTGCATTGTAATTATTATTTTCTGGTATGTGTAACTCTGATTTTATAGTGTATTAGTATAATCAAATGTTTTGTAAACAGCTTCATGAATTGTTTATTTAATTATTATATTTTATCGTTCCGCTGCAAGATTCTATTTTTTTTCTTTCTCTTCTTTTCCATTTTTACCCCATAAAAATCCTCCCTTCTATATGGTTTATGTCTAATGTGTGTGGTTTATCGTTGATTTAAAGCGTATAAAAAGGCTGGATGTTACATCTTGTATCAGAGCTTTGGTTTAGCGGTAAACTTAGCTTTGTAGGGTCTGACTCGTTATTAATAGGGTAGGAATACCCTATGGTGAGTCGTTGAGCATATATATATGAGAGAGCATATTTGTTAGTGTTATAAAAAGGTTTTTATATTGTGTTAATTTGTTCCGTTTTGTATTTATAAATTCTGGTTGGTGCATAGGACGCTATGACATCAATAGGGATTTCTAAACACTTAATAGAACAGACCGACCCAATATTTGTTTTGAATATAGGTGAATGAAATAATTTTGCTTATTATATTTTCTGTATATAAAGTAATAAATTTTATAAAGTTATATTTGGTTGTAATATATTGATTGTTAGGTAGTCAAATTTATAAATATTGATTGGAAAATAAATTGAAAATAAAATAAATGAGAATAAACTGGAAATTTAGAACTTAAGTTCCAGGGTTTTGGAAATTTCTTTCAAATGATTTGGAATATAATAATAATATTATTAGAAGTATGTTTTGATATAAATATTTCAATATAATTTGAAAGAATTGTTTTAAAGAGATTTTGAAAGGAATAAGTTCTATACTCCCCTCTCTGTCGCTGGAAAATAATTTCGGTGATGAGTGCACACATCATCGACATTCATTTTTGAGTTTCAAAGTGGGAATGCTTTTGTAGTAGTAACTACACAATTATTTGATAAATAAATCTTGATTTTTGAATTTTAATATGATTTAATAGATATATAAAGATATGGTTATATATATTAGTTTAAAAATGATTTAAAACGGAACTCGGTATTCAATTCTTAAGTTTCCATTAATTAATAGTTTCAATTAGTGTGGTGAAGTGAAATCAACTAACAATTGAAATCTCTAAAGGAAATAAGAGATTAAATGCTAAGTTGTAAATGGAATTAAAAGAAAAATTGAAATTTGTAACATATAAAACAAAGGATATTATTATGGAACATCAAGTTAATTTAAAAGAAATAAAATAAACTTGTATAACTTTTGATTACATTCTTAAAGCATATATATAACTTACCAACTATAAAAAGTTAAAATGTTAAAAGAAAATGTAATGGGAAATTTTACAAGAAAAAAAATTGAAGTAATGAAAAGTATTCAGTGACACTACAAGAAAAACCATTTATAGTTGCAAAAATCGGTGGCGTTTTATTGTAAATGCAACAAAAAATAGATTACCAAATAATATAAACGTGGCAAAAAATAATTCACGTTTCCCGCTTCTAAAAAAAAAGAGTCCGCGCGAACTAAATAAACGTAACCTATCATTTTACTCTCGTACTTAACAAAATTCTCGTCTCTAATTTGCTTTCTTGTTCAGAAATTTTTTTTCCCCTTTTAATCGTGTTAAATTTTCATCGCACTCAAGTATCATCGTCAACTCCGTCGTTTCCCCCTTACTCAACATCGTGTTGCGGTAGCCAGCAGATCTAGGTATATTTAGGTATGAATCTTTTAAATCGATTAGGTATATTTAGGTATGAATCTTTTAAATCGACTTTGTGATTCTATTTGGATTTTATATGAATTTGAATGCATCTTATTTTCGTATTTTTTCCTAAACTATTACTGAAATTGGTCATTTAACCCTAATTGCAATGATCTGTTGGGATATATGCTTTGATTTCTTTGAGTATATGAATGTTCTGTTGAAGTGGTTCAGTGAATCAATGGTTGCTTGCTGAGAGGAGGTTGAGGTTGCGTGTTTCGGGAATTTGGTGGGTTCAAGTAGCATTGATGGAGGTCGCGAGTTTGTTTGCGATTGGGTATTGGCTGGCTCGATGGTTGAGAGTGGTAAACGTTGGAGCATAAATAGTCTTTTGTGGAGTGGCAGGCACTGGAAATATGTCAGTTGTGTGGATGTGAGGTAGTAAAGAGGAGGAGGTGAAGTTGACTGTTGGTTTGGTAAGAGGAAACTGTTGGTTTGTACATTCTGAGGCTTTGAATTTATATGCAGTAATTCTATAAGTTGCTAGACTTAGGCTTTGAATTCATGCATGGATTAATTATAAATACATGTAAATCTGAGGTTAAATGAAAAATATAAGTGTAAAATTTATATTTTTGGAAAAGTATTCTTTGCCTTTGTCTACTAAACCACCATGGTTATATGCAGTAGTGCTACAAGTATTTGTACTTCAATGTCTAGTTATTTTTTTGATTACAACAGATAACCAATTTATACGTCAAAGATTGGAAACTTATTTGCCTTCAAATGTCGATAATGGAAAAAGGCTGGGTTTTTTTAAACAGGTGATAAAACCATGATTAAATTAATATGTATTTTGAGAATTAGAACATATAATCTAATACTAAAGCTCACTTTTTTTTACTTTTTTCATAGAACTAGTATAGAATACCGACAAGGAGCAATGAATTTCGTGCATGCTGCAAAGAGGAATGTAAGAAGTTTAGAAAATTTTTTATGCCCTTGCAAGGATTGTCGGAATCTTAGTCGTCATGATGACCAAATCATCGTTGAACATTTAATTATAAAAGGAATGGATCCTAAATACATTGACGGTGTATGGTTTAACCATGGTGAAGAGATAAATGTAGAGAATAAAACAAATACGTTTGACGTATATGAACTATTCAAGATGATTCACTATGAAGATGAAGATTTTTGAACCAAGATTTTTTTGATGATGATAAAGACGATGTTAGTTCTCGAAGAAAAGAGGATGAGTTAGTCAAGAACTTGGAAGATGCAGAAACTCCATTATATCCTGGTTGCACAGATCACACAAAATTATCTGCCATCACCGTCTTGTATAATCTTAAATGCGAGAATGGCTTGTCCGATAATGGTTTTGATAAGCTTTTAGCTGTGCAACATCTATTTCTGCCGAAGGATAACGTGCTTCCCAAAACCTTATATGAAGTCAAGAAATTTCTTAAAGCATTCGACATGGGTTTTGAAAAGATACATGCTTGTGAGAATGATTGTTGCCTTCTCAGAAAAGAATACAAAAATTTAGATAGTTGTCCAAAATGTGGTTCCTCGAGATGGAAGAAAAATCAAGATATTGAAGAGGTTATACAAGGTGTTCCAGTTAAAGTATTGAGATATTTTCCAATCATTCCGAGGTTTAGACGAATGTATAGATCTCAAAAGATGGCTGAAGAATTAAGATGGCATTCTAATAATAAAAGTAACGATGGAAAAATGTGTCATCCCGTGGATTCTATGACATGGAAAATGGTGGATGAAAAGTATAAATCTTTTTCATCTGATCCACGCAATCTTAGGCTTGGTCTTGCTACAGATGGATTCAATCCATTTTCCATGTTGAGTTCGAAATATAGTTGCTGGCCGGTAATGCTTGTGACATACAATCTCTCGTCTATGTTGTGTATGAAGAAAGAAAATATTATGTTAACTTTACTTATTCCAGGCCCGAAGCAACCCGGGAATGATATTAATGTATATTTGGCGCCTTTGGTGGAAGACTTGCATCACTTGTGGTCTAATGGAGTTACTGCTTATGATGCATTTAGTAAAACTTTATCTAAACTGAATGCAATTTTGTTATGGACGATTAATGATTTTCCGGCTTATGGAAATCTTGCTGGATGTCGTGTGAAAGGGCAAAAAGCTTGCCCATTATGTGGTGTCAATACCCATTCTCATTGGTTGAAACATAGTCGAAAGTTCGCCTACATGGGTCATAGAAGATTTCTACCTCCTTCAGATTCACGGAGGAAACAAAAGGCATTGTTTGATAATACCATAGAGACAGATGGTGCTCCTAGAATGCTTTCTGGGAGAAACATCTATGCATTATTGAAGGATTATCCAAATGATTTTGGAAAAGGAATAGAGGAGAAAAGTAAGAAGAGAAAGCATGTCTATGATAAAGATGATGAATATGATGATACTAACAGTTCTACAGAAGTAGAGCTATCAAGGTGGAAAAAACGATCAATTTTCTTTGATTTGCCTTGTTGGGAGGTTAGTGGTAAATTTATTTATTTTTCATTGTTTTAATACAAGAAAAACCCAATAATGCATTATTGTTTTGGTTTTCATAGGAACTTCCATTGCGTCACAATTTAGATGTGATGCATGTGGAGAAGAACATTGGTGAAAGCCTATTGGGCACAATGTTGCATGGAAATAAATCCAAAGATGGAACTAACTGTAGAAAGGATTTAGAGAATTGGGGAATTCGAAGTGAGCTTCATACACAACCTCGTGGGAATAAAACATATCTTCCACTGGCTCCATATATGTTGTTAAAATCCTAGAGAAAAATATTTTGCAAAAGACTGTATGATTTCAAAGGACCGGATGGCTACTGTTCAAATTTAAAAAATCGGATTTCGTTGTCGGATTGCAAAATTAGTGGATTGAAGTCACATGATTACCATGTATTAATGCAACATTTATTGCCAGTAGCATCGAGAGGGTTCATGGCAAAGAAGGCAAGAAAAGCGATAATTCACTTATGTTCTTTTTTCAACAAATTATGTCAACGTGTTCTTGATAGAGAGAAGGTAGAACAAATCAATGTTGAAATTATTGACGTTTTATGTGAGCTTGAAATTTGTTTTCCACCATCTTTCTTTGATATAATGATACATTTATCCATTCATCTTGGAAAAGAAGCACAAATGTGTGGACCTATTCATTTTCGATGGATGTACCCATTCGAAAGATATATGAAGACACTCAAAGATTATGTCAGAAACTATGCACGACCAGAGGGATGTATTGCAGAATCGTATCTTGCAATAGAATGCATGTTGTTTTTCAATGAATTTTTGAAGAAATCAGGACATATAGAGAAGAAAGGAGCTCGAAATGAAGATTATGAAAGTAGTAGAATATTAGAGGGATGTCCAATTTTAGTATCGAAGACAACTAAATTGCCAGTTAATGAGAAAGAAAGTGCTCATTTAGCTGTGTTAATGAATATGGCCGTGGTGGAACCGTTTATAGAGTAAGTTTATGTTACATTGTTTTAAATATTTTGATGTGTTCGCAATGATATATATAACTTATAATCAATTGTTCAATACTAGTTTGCATTTGGAGGAATTAGAAAATTCAGACCAACGCATGACAAAAAATGCGACCTTACTTTGGGAAACACATACAAAAAGTTTTGTCGATTGGATTAAAAGGAAGGTTAGTTAGATTTCAAATATATTCTCATTCAACTATCAATATTACTATATAAATTTACATGCTAAATGAAATTTGTTATAGATACCTATTACCTCCAAGGATCATAATGACATGTTAAAATGGATTGCTTATGGTCCGAAGGATGATGCCATGTCTTTCAAAGGATATATCATCAACGAGCAACGTTTTCATGTAAAAGATTTAGGGAGAGAAACTCAGAATTGTGGGGTGACTTTTGATGCAACTACTATGTGTAGAGCAAGTGCTAAAGATATGTCCCTAGTGGTTGATGTGGTCACTTATTATGGAATATTGACATATATAATTTTATTAGATTATCATTTGTTTTATATTCCAGTTTTCAAGTGTCGTTGGACGTATAAAGGAAATGGAGTAAAAGTTGATGATGATGGGTTCACTCTTGTTAATTTACATCAAGCATCATTTTCATGAGACCAATACATACTTGCATCTCAAGCAAAACAAGTATTTTATTCAAGAGAGAACGATGTTTCTAATTGGTACGTTGTAATGAAAGCACCATCAAGAAGTTTTAATGATATAGAGGAGCACGATTGCATCGAGGAAGATATTCAAGTGGTGGAAGATGAAATAACTGAAGCGGATGATGAAGATGTTTGCTATGTTAGAGAGGATTGTGAGGGCATAATTGAGTAAATTATATATATGTTCTACTTGAGCATAGTTGTTCATTTGCTTTAGCGATAGTTGAACTTATATATTAAATCTGGGCTATGAACTTGTATTGATTTTCTTTAGTGATTGTTGTTCATTTGCTGCACTAATGCTTTGTTTTTTTTTAATGTTGCGAATGGCTGTTAGTTTGCACCATTTAATTTTCTAATCCATTGCAAATGCATGTACCATTCAATTTTTGTTCTTTGTGTTTTGATCTTTGTATACTTCCATAGACAAAGCATTATATGTTCTTATCAATTCTGTTTGCATATATTGCTTGATAATGAGTAGTGTTCTTATTAATTCTGTTTGCATTACATGTACATTTTCTCATAAAATTACAAATCTGTTCATCATCTCAAGGCTTTTAGGCCTGCTTGTTTGGTTTGCAAACTGCCACATCTCCTTTCAGCTACATGTTGATGATATTTAAGTGTTGTTTGTTAATATTTATCGCTGCTTATTGTTTACATGTGCTTATTGGTTTATACTGTGTTTTTTGTCACTTGCAGAAAAATATGTCTACAACATCTGTACATACCCGCTTGCAGAGAAAGGCTGAAGAACAAACAGTCAAAGCTAAGAACAAACAGTCAAAGCGAAAACGTAAAGTTCCAGCTAGTATAAATGAAATAGAAGAACAACCAGACAATGCTAAGAAGCAAGCCACTGTTCACAATGAAGAAGACGAACAACCACTAGATGATATCCCCTCTGACCCAAATGAAGGACTCCGCTCAGAAAATGAAACCCGTCCTGAACAAACTGCTGATGCCGAGCTGGAAATTGGGAAACAAAGTGAAGCTGAAATCAGAAGTACATCTCAGAAAAGAGGCGGTAGAGGTCCAGCAAAAGCAAAAAGACTCCCGTCATGCAGTCAGGATCGAATTGAAGTTGAGTTCAATGATCTAGGTATACCAGTAGGGCAAGGGTCGGTATATTTATCCTCTTTTCTTGGACCGCTTGTGCGGGAGCAGGTTCCATGCACCATTGATGATTGGAGGAATATTAGTGATGACTTAAAAGAAGTTTTGTGGCAGTCGGTTCTGGTATGAAGCAGGCATCTATTATTTAACATTCTGACTCTAATATGTTTTGAAAATGACTTCTAATATTGCATGGTCTTGCCAATTATAAATTGAAATTGCCATCTAATAACTTCTGGATAAATTGAAAAATAGTTCTTGCCAATTATAAATTGAAATTGCCCTCTAATAACTTCAGAAAACCTTTCAGATTTAATTAAATCTGTCGTATTTAAATTAAATAAATTTTACTAATATCATGTTTTGATGTATTGTTGCAGATTAGATTTAAATTGGAAGAGGAATGGTAAAGAAAAGCTATATTTCAACAAATGGGAGTACTTTGGAGATCGTCAAAAAGCAAATTGGTTCGAAATTTGCAAAAAGCGGAGAACGACGAGGAAAGACTTAAACTGAAACCTACGAACATAAAAAGCATAACCGATTGGAGGAAGTTTGTGAAGGCGAAAACAAGTCCGGAGTTTAAGGTAAATCATTCCTACTGAACTCGTCTGGCATGTTTTTTCCAAATCCATCTACATAGTTAGCAACCGATAAATTTCTTTAGAAGTGAAGTCCAAGTGTTGGTGGATGCTGAGGGTTCCTGTTTAGGTATTAGCTGCAGGAACCTATAACAGTACAAAATACAAATGTGTTATGACAAGCACAGGAACATTTTAAATGAAGTAAAAAAAAACACTTTGCAAGTTAGTTCAATCTATAAATATTATTAATAGATATGGAATGTTGTATATGTCACTGAGTTATCCAGCATTAATAATACCAAATAAGTATATGACCATGATGAATTGATTTTCAAATAAATTGCAATCCTCACCATACATATTTACCCTGCATTATAAATATTAGATAGTTTTTCTTTTTATGATTTTGGTTGTTAAATTCTAGCATCTTTCAATATTTTCAGCAAAAAAGTGAGAAATATTCAGCCCTTAGGTACACACAAATTCCGCATACAACTGGTCGTAGGGGAATGGCTAGAAAGACCGAAGACATGGTAAGTTAATTAATTATAGCATTATTTAACATTATTTTATACCTGTCAGTTTATTAATTTAATGTTATTCTATTTTTAGAAAAAAGAAAGTGTTGATCCATCGTCCATAAGTAGAGCTGATGTGTGGATTAGATCTCACATTAAAAAAAATGGTGAACCAGTGAACATGAAAGCTACGAATATTATTGTAAAATTGTTTTTAATTTTATTGGTATATTTTTTTTTGAAACTATGATATTTTTACCATTGTACATTATCTATGTGTATTTATTTATATAGGAGGAGTTCAAAAAATATGGTAGCCTATCCCAATCCGGCTCGACACAGACTGATATTGGAAAAGATGCTCTTGTACATGTACTGGGACAAGATAAACCGGGACGGTTAAGGGCATTGGGTAGGGGTTGCACTTTAACCAAGCTAGCTTTGGCCTAGTCCAAAGATAAACAAGTGTCTCGGTGTCGAGAGGAAATAGCAGAATTGAAGGGAATGATACAGACTCTGATGGACCAGAAGGTAAATTTTTGAAAATTATTTTATATTCGTAAAATATTAATTTATATTTGTGCTTCGCTGTAGGGTGAAGAAAGTTCAAGAAGGAACTCACCTGATTCGGTAAAAATAATATTTATATTACTCAATAAATGAAATTTATATTTTAATTTTTAATCCAGTAATTGATTTAATTTTCGGTTGATTAATTGTAGAGCGACGACGAAGTATGTTTGCTGTTGAATTGGGATGGAACCTCTGGAGTTGTTGCCATGGGAGGCTGTTGTCCATGGACCCAGATGACGTTGTCAATGGCATTCGTCTTGGACCAAATGCTGGGAGCGTTGTTATAGATTCAGTGGATAAAGCAGATACTTATTTATGGAGGCCTACACCTGAAATGGCAGTCTTAGCAGACGCTAAGAATAAGGTAGTTGCTTGGCCATCAGTTTGCATCAAGGTCCCGCTGCGAACACGGTTGAACTGTAGTGCAGCCAGTACGGTAATTTTTTTCACGTTAAGTATATTAGTGTAATATGCTGCGAGCTTATTGATGTCTAAAATGCAGCGAGCACACCCCCCATCTGAATAAAAATTTAACACATATTCGTTGTTTTTGTATAGCATACTAAAGTCTTGAATTTACGGTTGCAAGATTTACGGTTGGACTGAGGGTGAAGGTGTAGTTGCCGAAGGAAGAATCCACGCCACTGATCCAAAATATACTGTTAATGGTATTCCACTCGGTCCGTCTGCTGTTGTGATTTGGGTGGACAAAGTAGTAAATAAATATGCTTATTTGTGGCGACCCACATCTGATATGTCGTGCATTGGAGATGCAATTGGTAGGAAAGTAGCATGGCCAAGATCAAAAGTAGAAGCTGATCAAGAAAAACTAGATGAGAGTCGTGATGATACTGAAAATGTTGTGAATTCTCCCATGAAATCCGCACATATGGTCATGAATAAATCGCAAAATGTAAGTATTAATTTTCAAATTTGAAGAAGTTAACTGTGTATGAAAGTTTATTTAATGTGCATGTATACATTGTGCATAATAATCTCTTTTCTTTCAGCCGATTGCAACCATGCAAAAGGATGCCAAATGCCAGTTGATCGATTTGGGTGGAGCAGACGTAGTGGCTGGAGGAAGTATTGCATCAACTGATTCGATAACGATGGTCCATTGTCGTCCATTGGGACGTAATGCTGTAAAAGTTTGGATTGAACTGGTGATAGTTCCAGATGCAGAGATATGGAGACCAACATCGGGTCTGATGTGCATGGATGATTGCTTTGGCGTTCCCATAGCTTGGCCAATGGAAAAAATCATTATTAAGTCAAAATGAAAGGTATATAATTTTTTTATATATATACATTAGGAATGCTAGCAGCTAAAGTGCAGATAGATTTTTGGTAAAATGATAAAAGTACATAAGTAGGGGTGTTATATTCGAATTGTGATTGAATGATTGTGATTGGTGGTTCAGGTTCAGGGGAGGGAAAATAATTGATGGTGGGAGTTATGTATGGATTGTGGTGGAATGTTAGTGATGCAGTTTTAAGTTCAGGTTTTGTTTTCTCACTCTTTTGTTCGGTTCTTTGTTGACAGGTAGTTCAGGTTTTGAAGACATCAGCAATGACAGGTAGTTCAGGTTTCTATGGTGGTTCAGGTTTTGCTCGGTACTTTGGTTATTTCAGACGTTTATTTCAGATGTATATGTACGGTTATGACAGTTATGGTAGTTTGGTTATAACGCTTATGGTAGTTTGGTTGTGTATGTGTACGGGTAGCTTTTTGTCGACACCTATGTATGTGGATGTATGAATGTCTATGTATCTTGTGGATCTTTAATGCGTATACGTATTTCGTAGTTGTTTAATATATTGTGTTCAAAAGTGTATGTGCTTGCGTATTCTGTTATTTTATAATTGGATGCTAGATCAGGGTTAAATATGGAATAGCAGGTGGAGGGAAACAAACGCTACTGGAAATTATTTATTTTGGTAGCGTTAAAATGTCGCTACAAAAGAGTGATTAAAAACTCAAGTACACTTATGCTGGCGTTTATTAAGCGCTACAAAAAATGTATATAACGCCATGAAAAGGTAACGTGGAGGAGAAAACCCTTTCGGTGGCGTTAAACAGGCGCTACAAAAAATTTAGATAGCGCCATAAAAAAGTATCATGGAGGAGAAAACCTTTCGGTGGCGGTAAATAGGCGCTACAAAAAGGAATTCTATGGCGTTATAAAAACACTATCAAAAAAACAAATTTGGTGGCGTTTAAAAAAGTGCAACTAACACTCGAGGATTTTTAGTGGCATGTTTTTTCGTAACGATTATCGAAACGCCACTAAAAATACGTAGTGGCGGTTTTTGGGCGCTACAAAAAATCAGTTTTCTTGTAGTGTGAAATTCCTTAATAAATAAGAATTTGATGTTGTAGTTGTTATAAACTTATGTTATAATTGAAATATTACTATAATAAAATGTGATAGAAAGTAAGTATTATAAGAAAGTAATTAAAGACTTAAGTAAAGGAATTGAAATCCTAAGAAATTTAATGGAAGATGAATACTTTGGATAAATGAATGAAAGAAAAAAATGAAAATGTTCAAGAAATAAATGTAGATTAAAAAGATAAATCATTATATGAATGAAATAAATGAAAATAAGTACTAGTTGAATGAAAAGGAAAACAACGAATGTTATGAAATGAAATTAATAAGAATGAAATTGATCTATTGTTTGAAATTGTTGTTTGTTTAGTTATGGTTGTTTGGGCAAGGATACTTTAAAATTGTTTAGATGAATGGATAAATTATTTAGCTTCATCTAAGACTGTTGAGTAAATGGTGCACTAAGTAGTTTATTTTCCATTTTGTGCAATTTAAAGTTTGAATCTGAACAACTATTTGTTTGTTGATATGAATAAATGATTGATTTGTGTTGATTTTATGTAATGGTTGTATGCTTTGTTGCAAGTGATTGTTTATATTGTTTGTTTGTTAGTGGTTAAAATAACTTTAAATATTTCATTTTATATAATTATTAACTCTTTCCGGATTATATAAGTGAAATACAGGTTATGGAAGCAATTGCTACTGCTTTTGGTTCCATAAAATAAACGTTGATTGCCCGACAAATAGGCACGTTTTCGGATTATGGTTTTCTAGCGTTATTATATTGTTTTCCCGTGTTGGGATATATTATTTTGCAATATTGTGATATATATTATTATATTTGATATTATATTTTCTCCCGAGCCTCTCCGTACAAAGGAGACTCTACCAAAATTTTCCGTAAATTTTGGACTTAGAGAATTTTTGAAAATATTTTCCAAACTTTATTAATTTAAGCATAAAAAGATTTAATGGTTATAAATTGGTATCTTTTATTTAAATTAATTTATTTTGTAAATTTATTTGTTTATAAATTTAATATTCTAAGTAAGATATATTGACTCCTAATTCTTCTTTTTCCCCTTCTTTTCCTTTTCGGGGATGAAAAGTTTTGAGTGGGGGAGAGTATAACGACCCGTAAATTTTTGATAATTTAAATTATTAATTTAATTAAATTTTGTTATTAAATATTGGAAGAAATAAAAATTTGTAATTTTATAATGAATTGATAACGGAAATGAAATGTAAGAGTGTAATGCAAGTTAATAAATAACTAATTTAGTGCAATCCCAATTAATTGAAAACAATTGTTGGGTTATAATTGACTGTAAATAGTAAATTGGGAAATAGATTCAAAGTTATATTAACTGATAAAATAATACGTAATAAATTGCAATTTGATTGGATCAATGCTAGGAACTAATTATAATAATTGTTGTTTGATAATAAATTTAGAATGAAAATTCAAGATTTATTAATTCATTGGAATTTAAATTTAATAATTGGATTAATTGCAAATAATTGAAATTTAATATTTAAATATTACGTTAATGGAGATTAAGATGAAATTTGAGAATATTAATGTAATAATTCATGAACCAATGTTAGTTGCATCCTTAAGGTAATAGAAGACTTGAATAACAAGGTTTAAAAGTTAATAAATGGATTTTTGGAATTAAAAATTTTAATTTACGAATTTAATGAAATTGAAAGTAAACACTGAAATTGAGGAATTAATCAATTTTAAATTGACATCTAAATTTGTCAAATTAGTGTGAATGATTTAGAAATATAAAAATGATAAGAATTGTTAATTATAAAATTGAAATTGAAATTTTAATTTAATTAATTAATTATTTATTTATTTAATTAACTGAAAAATAGCCATTTTGGTCACTGATTCGGATTTCGACGAAACCAGTTTCATCGGATCCGTAACGGTGAATTATTGTAGGATTTCAAGTTTCGTAGCGATCGGGCTTGTCGTTTGATCGTACGGACTCGAAATGTCTTGAAATCAATTTAATTGAAATCAATTGAAATCAATTTGAAATAATTTGATTTTAGCATAACTTCTTCATACGATGGAATTTGGACTTGAAACCTGTTCCGTTGATTTTAAAATATTCAAAAACATCTATCAGTTCTTTCTGTTTCAACTCTGCCTATATATACCTCGTTATAAATCCTAATTGTTCCTCATTGTCATTTGTCTGCACGTACAATTCATTCTGTTCCTCCTCTTCCTCAATGGAAGACAAATTCCTAGAACCCTAAATCCCTAAATGCAATTCCAAACCAAATTCAAAGCCAAAAATTCAAACTTTTCAAACTATATCATATTTTATATCATCGGAAAGCCCTCGAAGAGCGCATCTCAATTCTGTGATTCATTTTTCAATCTGGGTTTCGATATGGCCAGAAATTGATGATCAAGTTATGGCCGTTCATCGCACGTCGATCAAACTCGTCTGATTGTCAAATCAATTTATGGGTTTTGTAGAGAGGGCTAAGGGGATTGCATCCATGTGGGTTTCGTGGAGAGTTAACGACTGGATCGTCTGGAACAATTCGATTAGGGTTTGAAATAAAGTGGTGACGGCTAGTCTGTGGGTTCGATTTGGGCAACCAGAGTAGTCGATCGTGGCTAGTAGGGGAGCGGCGCGTCTTGGGTCTGGTCGGTGGTGGTTCATCGATGTGGCGTGGGCAGCGTTCAGAGCAGTGGGAGGCGGCGGCTTCTGGTGCTTATCGTGAACGAGAATGCAGATTTGGGGTGCTGTGCGTTTTTTGGGGTGACGTGTCCTTTTTCCCATATTTTTTCTTTATTATTTAATCTATTAAATTTCAAAACTTCTAACATGAATAACTTTCTCATATGAACTCGGATCCACGCGTCGTTTTCTCCACTAGGATCGTATTGAAATTCCGGACATTTTGACTATGGTTTGGATGAATTCGGAAATAGTTCTAATTTTGGGATTAAATTCAATTTAAATTCAAAAGGTGAGTGTTTTAACCCACTCTCAACTTCTAAAATTTCTTATGTGTGTTAAATTAATTTCTGATGTGATTAGAAATTTATTTATGACTGTTTGGCATATTTTATCATCATTCCAGTTAAATTGAATTTATTTAATTAAATTGTTATTTAATTTATCATTGCATATAAACTGCCAGTTAAATTGTTATTTAATTTATTACTGAATATAAACTGCCAGTAAATACCTGTTATTTATTATCTGTTCTATATTGATGTTATTGTTTGAATTGGATGATGATTGTAATAAATGATTGATAGTTGATGTTGTATTTATATTGTTATAAACTGCAATTTGTTAATGCATTTTTATTTCATTCGGGATTGCGTTTTGAAATGATATATAACCGTATTTTTATTTTAGTTACGGATTGAAATGATAAATATTCGTATCACTTGACCATAGGGTAGAAAATTTTATGCAGACACCGTGGTCTATATATATAAAAATATTTTGAAGTGATTTCTATGGTTTTGTAAAGAAATACATGGGTTATATAAATATTGATTTCAGATGTTATATATTGTTATTTTATTATTGATTTTTAGCTATGAGAAAATTTGTTTGGAAACATATGGTTTAATAAACGTTGATTTTTGATATTATGCAAATATCATTTTATATATAGTTAAATTCTCGAATTTAAGCTATGTGTAAGTTGTTTAAAAAATATAAGTTTAATAATAAAATAAAATACGGGTAAGCATATAAATCATATTTTAATATAGAGGCAATAATGATTTAGATAAATTAAGATTGGAAGATAAATGGGAAAATTTACTTGAAATTGGATTCATTTAAGAAGTTAAGGTTGGTATGATTTTACAACTTGATTTTTGGGTTAAGGTGAATTTAATGAATATTTTAAGTATAAATAAATTGAAAGAAATGTTTAGTTATTTGTAATTTGAGATTTAATTAAATGATAATGGATTTATTAAGTAAATGTTTCAAAACAAAACCAAAGAAAATTGAAATTGATATATATGAAATTATCAAACTTTGTTTTGAAATTGTTGAATACTTAAAGTTTGAAAAATGCTTAAAGTATATTTTGTGAACCAAATCTGTCTTGGAATCAATATAATTTAGAATGGTTTATTTGAAAACTGAATTGAAATGGGAATTCATGATTTGAGATTTGGTAAAAACTAAAATTTTGGAAAGTGTGGTAATCTTAAGTGATTTGGTTTCGAAGTATATAACTTTGAAAGTGTTATGATTTTAGAAAGAATATATTTGAAGTGAAATTGATATCGTATTGATTTGGTTTTGAAAAGGCAATGATATTTTGGTTTTAAATATAAACTATTTTGAAAATGACCGCGGTGTTATAATAACGACTGGTTATTGAAGAGACCGGGATCGGATATGGGCATACTCTCTGTCGATACCGAAAATCACTTTAACAATCATGTACGCGGTGGAGATTCCAGAATGAAGTAGGATGGTGGCGGCATTCCTTTAAGGTATATACGTGGACCCGACTCCCATGAGTTGGCATAAGGTGGCTAAAACAGGAGCGATTCTGCGCCAATGAGGTCATTCCTCTGATCGGACACACTCCTTCGATACTATATTCTGTCTTTTGGATTGATTCGATGGCCACTTTTGATTTTTGATTTGGGGGCGTGGCTCAAGGTGGGCGGTAGTAGCTGCTATACGTCACCACCAGTCTGGATAGCAATTGGTATATCTACCATGGCATTGCCTAGTGGTGCCGTGTCACCTACCCTATCGCGCCTTGTACGTGTTTGGTTTTCTCCCGTAGCCCGTGTGGTATCCTCTGGTGGCTTCCCGATCATGAGGGACTATGATACTGGATGGACTACTGGGACTATTACGTGTTAAGGGGAATATTGGATCACTCCTTAACGCTATTTAAAAGTAAGTTTATTTTATTAATAGACATAATTATAATAGCGAAATATTACTACATAGTAAATAGTTTAACGGATCCTTAGGAGATGTGAATCCCGAGAATCTCTTAATTACTGCACTCACATTGACACTGGATAGGAGATGTCAAATCCCGTAAACATCTCTGACGCCATTACACTCATATTTATTTCCGTTGATTTAACTTACATAAGATCCTTTAGTTCCGACTCGAGTGTTTTGCCTTTTCAATTCGCTCGGATCAGTCTAAACATTTCAGGATTCGAAGACCTTTATCTCTAATGGGCGAAGACGAAGATTTATATTACTATTATTTATTATATTATTCCACTGTATGCATACTATTCCGTTGCATTGTAATTATTATTCTCCGGTATGTGTAACTCTGCTTTTATAGTGTATTAGTATAATCAAATGTTTTGTAAACAACTTCATGAGCTGTTTATTTAATTATTATATTTTAACGTTCCGTTGCAAGATTCTATTTTGTTTTTCTTTCTCTGCTTTTTCTTATTTACCCCATAACAATCCGCCCTTCTGTATGGTTTAAGTCCGACGTGTGTGATTTATCGTCAATTTAAAGTGTACAAAAAGGCTGGATGTTACAACTGTTTTAAAAGACGCCGCACCTCTTCTCTTCTACTGTTTTCTATACTAAGGCAATGGTGCTGCATGTTTTGTCTTCGAAACTGTATACAAACCGGCCTAGTAGCCGAAGGGTTTAAGTATGTTTCTATATTGACTTTGCTTGTCTTAGTGCCGTTGTTCTTTAAAATCGATGACGTTATACTTATTTACATAAACGCTGAGTATTGTTTTGAATGGGGTGGTTATACTTTGTTTATTCTGTGTTGATGACCTTATTTTCAACGTAGTATTTTGTATTTTAAAGAATTTTAAGTTTTGGTCTTCGACCATGGACATAGGTCGATAAGGTCTTAACACCGGGCGCTTTACATATTGTTTTTATTAAAGGCGGAGAGCATTGATCCTTCTTGTTGACACTAATAGGACATCGACATTGATCTATATTAACCTAACTAAGTGCGGCGAGCCTATTATTTTATGATGACAATTTTAAACATTGTGGATACCAATGTTATTTTGATTGTAGATGGCGACACTATCATTAGGGACATCAAAGAAGATTAGTTTCGACAAACTAAATGCTTTATAATAAGACTTTATCATTAGGAATACCAATGTATTTTCTTAAATGAGTTCGACACTAACTATTGGGGATACCAGTTATCTTATTTCGAGATGTTATGTTTGAGGGGTAAATAACCTAATTAAGGATAGCAATAGACATAGGTTAAACATGCGGGTAACATGAATTAAATTATTAAATGATGAGTTCATAGTCATCCTAGGAAAACTACAAGATGTGCGATGTATAGTCCACATCATACAGAGAAGGTAGTCTCCATGAGGATTAATGAAGGATTCATAGTCGTCCTAGGAAAACTATAGGATGTGAGATGGAGAGTCCACGTCATTGTAAATTAAATGGAATATGTGTCATGGATAGTTAGCATAATTTAGACAATGAAACCATATGTTATGGGTAGTCAATATAGTAGATAATGAGTAATCCAAGTAATAATTACACGTGAGATGGATAGTCCACATAACTCTGAATATGTTTATATGTGAGATGGGTAGTCCATATAATTAAAAGATGGGTAATCAAAGAAACTAAGATGGATAGTCAGTTTAAATTGTAAACGGTAGTCATTTGAAATTAAGACGGATAATCTAATAAATTAAGATAGGTAATCCGGTATATGTTGCAAAACTATAAATGCTATTTTCTATGCTCTAATCATTGTGAATGCATAAGCAGAATATATGGTTAGTATGCTTTAGTTATGATACCAGTGAGGGGAAAATCAGTTCCATTAAACGGTGTGGACTCACTAGATATCTATTTGGTTTGAGATAGTAGCCAATTCTTCACACTAGACTGTTGTTTGACCCAAAGTTTTTGTTTTTCCCCTTAAACTCTCAAGTAATCATTTGAGTAGTTCAAGAGTAAGGGTTTCAGTTTTCCAGTTGGACGAATAAGCTTTCGGAGACGTGCATGAGGCAATCTAGCTATTAAGAGCTTTATCTATTTCTGTTGTGTAGTTTGGTTTTCTTAATTTGGATGTATTGGCAAAGTTGTATAATTGCCAAGCATTTGATTTTGATCAACCAAGGGGGCATCTTCGTATGTCACTCTTAGGGTGTTTTGTATAGTTATATTTTCCCTGAACGTGGAATCAAAATGTGATTATGTAATGAATATGAAATCATATTTTGAAATGGAATGTAAAAGTTATTTTTGAATTGTGTTTGAAAATTTTTCATATTCACGTGCTTCTAATTAATTAACATAGCCCCATTTTATCGTCTGGAATTAATGGATGGATGCATCATTCGTAGTGCTTAGCTTTGAGCCTCGAAATGGGGAATATAAACTTTTTTTCTATCCCATTGGTTATTATAGTGTTAAAAATAAATATGATAATAAATAATTTTGGGCATTTAATATGCATTTAGTGCATATAATATAAACTTCTAACTTAATAATACAATAGATAAATATTTTTCATTGGACTAAAATACATATAATTTAAACTACAATATTGAAAAATAAACGATGGATAATTTTCAAATGCGAATGTCTTCGTATTCGCATCCGCATCCATTTTTCAGATATCGGATGTTTATCCGCTTTTCGGGTACGAATACAAACGAGTTTCAGATCTTTTGAGTATCCATTGAAAGCCCTATTCGCTGGTTGATGGCAAGCTATCACAAGTCAAGGGTTTGTCGTAGATTGACGAGCTTGTCGCAGTTTAATTAGCTTGTCGCAAGTTGATGTGCATACCATAGATTGATGGGCTTTTGGCAAGTAGAGAATGCATGTAGGGCTAACAATTTAATGGAGGTTATTGGATGTTGATGGGCGTGCTGTCGCATGTTGATGGGAGAATAGTTATAGCAAGTTGATCAACTTGCAATAGTTGATTTAAAAAATTAAAAGATACTCAAACAAACAGAATTTCGTATCTTTTCTATAAGCAACCAAATTTGAAAAATTCTTCAACCATCATACTCAAAAAAATAATTTATGCTTTTCATAATTATTTTTAATTTTTTATTCGAAATCAAGTGTATTTTGGTTATATTCAAAAAATCCTGGGGTCAGTTCTTAGTGAATGTGCCAAAATATAAACTAATTTTTGGTCTAACATCAAAATATTTTTTAAAGATATATAATTCAAATAAAATTCCAAATATGCTCATAATCAAAGTAATATATGTCCAAAATGTCCAAGGTTCAAGTCATCTTACTTTCACACGCAAATAATATGACATTCTAGTGCGTATGGTTATCTTCTTTGTCTAATGGTCAATATGCAAAAAAGTCATCATCTTTGTTATAGTCCAAAAATTTAAGGATGGATTTAATATGCAATTTCCTATTTCTAAAGGTCCTTATGTTCAAAAGTTCGAGTCATCTTCTTCTTTATTGGCCATTAGAGGAGTTCTCAAGCTTTTGAAAGAGCTTAGAAATATCAAGTTCAAAAAATGATTTATGCTAAGAAAGATAAAGAACAGAGGAGCCCTTCTCATGTGGGGTAGGTCTCTATTTATAGTAGGTGGAGAGTGACATGACTTGCTTGTATTGGTCGATTGAAGTTGATGGTAACTTGGCAAGATGGATGGTCTTGATGGTGCCATATGTCATAATCTCAAGATTGTTATAGTTCATGTGGATCACTGTCTTAGCCATAATATTAACAAAGGTGGTATGATTGTATAGGAGTGCCTTGAAGCTTTATTACATAGAATTTTCTTTATACTAACGCACTACTTCTTCACATGTTTTGTTGTTATTCTTTTGTCTAGAATGTCACCCTTATCTTCTTTTGCATATTTCTGAACTGATTTGTTTGATATAGAAATACAAATGTAATCCAATAAATATTCCTTATTGTGACATCATTAACTTCTCTTTTTATTTAAAATTTTTCCCCAATTTAACATTGTTTCGTTTTTTGTTTTTGATAGCTTTTCTTCCTTGATGATAGCCCACTTTCCAGCATACGATAGCTTAATTTCTCAATATGCGATGGCTTCTTTATTCTTGACTTATGATAGCTTCTTTATCCTTAAATTACAAGGGCTTCTCCCTATTCTTTCCTTGCGACAACTTCTATAATCTCAACTTATGGTAGCTTCTTCCTTGAGTTACAATAGCTCTATGATCTCACCTTTCGATAGCCTTGTTCATATCAACTTGCGATAACTCATTGCTATTATTTTATGATGGCTTTGACATTGTTAACTTGCGATAAACCAGTTGCTTCAACTTGTGATAGCTTATTCCATGTTAACTTGCGATAACTCGTTGCTTATCAACTTACGATAGCATGGTTCGTTGCTCATCAACTTGTGATAGCTCTATTTCTCAACGCATGGCAGCTTATACTCAATGTTTGATAGCCTTTATCCCTCAATGTGCGATGAATTTCAAAGTGTAATGACTTTCAAAGTGCGATAGCTTTCCAAGTACGATCTAAGTCTTTAAATAGAAGGGTTGAACTTTCAGAATGCCAGAATCCCTTATAATAAAGTGCTCATTCTTACGTTACAAGGAGTATTGGTCTAAGTCTTTAAACAGAAGATTGAACCACATTCCTTAATACCATATTTGTTAGAATCTCTATTTTATGATTTCGATGAAAACAACTATACAATCATACATGTACGATATATTCCATCTATTTGCAGGTAAAAGCTTTGAAAATTCACAAAAGCACGGTTTAATGACGATTAGTAGAATAAAAGAATCACTGTATTTAAGAAACTATTATAGTATGTTACAGTCATAGATATATGGTTTGTACAATCTCCTTTAGTAGAGTTTTACACAAAATTGCACATCAAATTTTTACAAGATTCTTCACTATTTATTTTTAGAAGTGCACAAGCATCAAACGTCTGTCTATAGAAGTCAGACATCTGACTAATCCTCTGTCTATAAATTTTATGAATATACAGACATCTAAATTTTTAACCAAGGAGTCTGTTGCAGCTCACTGGTCAAAAATATATACAACCAGACAGACATCTGAATTTTATCCTAGACGTTTGAGCCAGGTGACTGACTAAAACTCTGAAAAGCCACGTACTTCATCCTAATAGTTGCATCCACATCTTTTCACCTCATCTCTTCTTCCTTAAGGATTGCAACTCTTAAACTGGAATAGAACATACTAAAGGATGCTACTCTTTAAGAAAACTCTTTCACATCTGTAAATATGTAAAGTTTTTTGAGAAACAAAGTAACTTGAATTTGCTGAATCTCTCTCTTTGCTCTTCGCATACTTTGATCCCTAAAAGCTATAATACGTCATTTCTTCTTAAAAACAAAGCACCTCACATTCACATACCACTCAAAGGAGATTATAGGAAGATTTATACTATGTAGTCAAAACTAGTGTTACTAAGAACGCATACTTGTCAAGAAAAAATTTTCTGTGCCGAGCCCATTCCTCCAAACGAAGCAAAGGTTGTTCACTAGTTTAAAATTAAAGAGAAACTTCGACACTGGACGTAGGACGGGAGGTCCGAACCAGTATGAAAACTCTAGTGTGATTGTTACTTTACTTTTACTTATTCCACTCTAAGTAGTTATAAGTTAGCATTTTACTACACTTGCATATTAAGATATAAATTCACGATCCATACACACTTTCAATATTAATACTGCGAAGATAGATTATTTCTTTTGACAAAGATCTTCATATTCTAAAGGAAAAATGCTTTGAACTTCGTTGTCAAATAATAATTTATTTCGAACCAAAGAGTCTAGGAATTTGTGCAATCTTCTTTCACATCCATTAAGCATACAATTTTCACACATAATTCCGAAGGTACACATTTAACTAAAATTTGGTTGTTCATTTATAGAAGAGAACAGTCATACTCTGATGACAAGATTTGTAGCCTTGAATAGTAAGTAGTCTATGCTCTTTGACTTCTTTAGGAATTTTCCCAAAGCAAGGGACCATATAAATATCTCTTCGTAGGGATCTAGTTGGTCATCATGTAGGAAGTGATGTACTTTACAGTAGGATTTTTATCATTCAACAATAATAAACAATACAATACCGAATATCGACAAAGAAACCATCATCAAGTAATAGAGAGTTCGAATTCGAGTCTTAAGATAGGAGATCAAGACTTTATTTCTAATAAAAAAACCATACTCTATAGTTAAATAATGATTCGTATTCGACAAAGAGAGCTAGAATATTATAGACTTCTCTTTTAGTAATAATGTTCACAGTAATGAATATAATATAGCCTCTACCCTTTTACTTTCCCAGCAATTATTCGCTTCAAAAAAGAAAGTATTCAATCATGATGAAGAAGACCAAAAATCATTCAATATAGAAATCCTCCATCACTTGATAACGAATTTAACCGGTGTTCAGAAGTGAAAGACTGAGACTTCTTTTAATTGAACGATTCAAAGGATGATATTTCAAAGTTCACTATTAGACAATAACATGTGCTTGATAAACGACAGAAGAATGATATTCTAATCCCGTGATATTATATTTTGCTAATATAGTAGATGATTCTTTATATATTAATCCTTTTTGAGCATAGGGTTGCCTCAAATTACTTGAGCTATCCATCCTCCTCCTTTATAGATGGTGTCTCCATTTTAGACCCAATAATTGACGAAACATTTAAAAAATAGATTATCCACTCTATCTCTTTGTTCCAACTTCGGTTGTATTTCGTTATGACTGACCATTTTGCCGATTGGTATCTACATCAACCCAACTATCCCACTGATCATCAAATTCATCAATTTTGGAAGACGCGGGATCATCCTTTTCATATTATACTTTTTTTTTCTCTAAATCTAATGAAATTGTAAGTTTGCATTCATCAAATTATTTTCAAGAACAACATCAACTATAGCTTCTTTTAGACGATGCTCTTCATCCCATGAAAATAGCCCACCAAGCCTGCATGTTGGAAAATTTTCAATAGATTAAGTATTCTCTTAGTGCTAACAGATGCATCCTGCTTAGAACTCTGAGGTTCACTTAGCACAATAATAGCAGCCATAGCTAACATAATTATGTACTTATATTTTAAAGAACGTGATTGATTGCTGACCAATTTTTTAATCAAACTTGAAGCTTTGAAGCTGTAACCATACCCACTTGACTTTGGAGATGTTGGGTGCCTTTTCTTTCTGAAGTGATTCTTGAAGCCCTTTCTTGATCATTAAGGGACCATCTTTCAGGCTGCTATCAATCAAAGCTTCTACATATTTCAACTCAATGTAATTTGATAAAAGGTACCCACTCGGCAAGCTATTAAGTGCAACATCCAGTTTAACATCATGAAGTCTTTCTAAGAGATAAGCCAAGTCGGCATTCTTATTGTCTCTAACGTCATTCAAATTCCATCCAGACAAAAAAACTACAATGTTCTTAGAAAGTTAATTCTGTTCATTATAGGCTCCTTTTAATCCAAAACAATATCATAAATATTAATTTTACATCAAGTGAAGGGCGTTAAGTACTAGCATGTGGATGTAAGTTATCCGATTGCAGACTTTTAAAAGACAAAGATGAAATTGTTTTTTCTTCAAGTGGTAAAGAGCATATTATCCTGTCAAGGAACGAATCACCATGGTGACAAGGAGTGACAATATCAAGTGTGTGGATAATAAGAAGAAATCCAGCTGATCTCTTATTATGCCTACTAACATCATAAAGACTAGACATGTCTGTAAGCATCTTGACTACGATTTTTAATGAGTCTCCCAATGAAAAATTTCATGCTTCAAATCCATCTTGGCAGCCGTAATTCTTCTAATAAAGAGATCATTGTTACGTAACAAGGAGTATTGATCTAAGTCTTTTAAACACAAGGGTTGAACATGCGATACACCAATTGCTTCAAATTGTGATAGCTTATTCCTTGTCAACTTAAAATTGCTCGTTGCTTATCAACTTGCGATGGCTCTATTTCTCGATATGCATTGGCTTATTCTCAATGTTTAATAGCCTTTATTCCTTAATGTGTGATGACTTTCAAAGTGCGATAATTTTCAAAGTGCGATTGCTTTCAAAATGCGATTGATTTATACTGCCAACCTTCGATGGTTTTACACCTTATTTATTCTTAGAAATTTGGGTGTAACAATATATAAATTAACTAACATAACAAAAATCATTTTCAATGAAAGTCAGGATGGTGACATCTTCTTCGTCTTTCACGTCTAACACCGCTTCACAAATTCCTATTGCTCCTTCCGTCTTCTCACCCACTTTGTCATATTTTTTAAAATCTCACCTATTTACCCCTGGCTTCTTCTATGAACATCAATTTCTCTCCAGATTTGCGAAGTCTGGCTTCTTCAAGAATGAAAACTAAGGTGCACCGTCCATTATGCATTTTGGGAAGGTTTGTCTAAAGCCGCAGTTATCCGGACTTTTGGCTCGGCTATATTCAGAGCGACTGAACAAGTTAGATTAGATGATTATCGAGGAAGACATCTCAGAGAGATGATTATTAGGCTCGGAGATTGAGTATGGGCAATGATATGAAGCGACGAACAGCCAAGTCTAAGAGATAGACTCTCCATAATATTCTAAATATGGAATAATGAAGGATCAGTGTCAATCCCTTTCCATAGGTGATCGGTACATATCCTCAATTTTCATCCCAAACTTAGTAAAATCATCATTGAGTGACAAGGAAGGCTCCATGAGGCTACATTTCAAGTTTCAAGTCATTTGGAGTTCGTATGCTCAAATTATGGGCAAAATACTTCACCTATTAAAAGATATCGGTATAAAAGGGATCGTTCATATTTAGCTTTCACTACATTGTAACAGTAATCGGTCAATAACTCAAAATCTACAGATGCTATCAACATAAAACTTGGAGGCTAAATATAATACAACATGGAGAAGCTCCCCTAGGGATCACATGGCATTTGTAAGAGATTGGATGGATCAGTACCTTCCCTCTAGAGGATTGGCAGAAATTAAAATTCAAGCAACACTACTTCGCCGAAAATGCGATATCTCACAAGTCGTACGTCGAAATTGCCCGAAATTTGGTGAACGAGTGGCTAACATCATGGGGAATCTCTCATAAGGATCGTAGCCCTTTTGGATGCATTAATAGAGATAGGTACCGATCCTTATTGTGGGCCCTGATGGGCATATAAATTTTTGGGTAGCCTCGTCTTGGTCTCCTGAACCATCTATCAAAATTACATTTCGATTCATGCACGTCACGCTCTAGATACAGCGGGCATGGCGTCAAAAAAGGGATACTTCTTTCTTCGTCGAGGCTCTGGCATTTTTATTCTTCACTTTTGTACTAATGGATCCTAGCCGATCCAAACATTCTTGTGATGGTAATCAAGTGGAAGATTAATATAAAAATGAAGTGGACGTAGTCCAAGGTTGCCGAATCATTATAAAAATCTATGTGTTCATTTATGATATTTGCTTTATTTTAATTTCATTCTTCATTTAATCTCTACTGATTATATTGGGTGTTGATACCCATTTTAGGTGTCAACATTTTGGTACTTCCATTGAGAATCGAATTCTCAGCTTGATTGGATCTCATCATCTACTTGTAGATTTCCAAACTCACGGGATAGATCTTGTTATTGACCTACAGACTTCCTATTCTACTCAGATTTGAAGGAAAAATAAAGGAAGCTGATAGCCATGGTTAGAAGAATTAAATCAACTCCACGCGGAGTTGATGGGAATGAAGATGCTAGTGTTTTGTTTGGGGTTGTTCATGCGTTAATGTGTTCATGTCTATTTGGAAGGGATCGGATTCACTCGTGTATGCAAGTTCTAGGATTAGATGTTGAAGTTTGCACTCAAGTCAGCGCAAGGCTGATCCCTCTCTTATGGCCATGATGGTCGATCCCTCTCACAAGGTTATGATGGTCGATTCCTCTCTCAAGTCCACGATAGTCAAACCCTCTCTCAAAGCTTAGAGGGCCGACCCCTCTCTAAAGGCCAAGATGGTCGATCCCTCCCTCAAGGCCAAGGTGGCCGATCCCCCTCCAATCTCGTCAATAACGATCCCTCTGAAAGACGTCAATACTGATCCCTCCATATACTTCTTATGCCAATCCCTCCATACTTTGTATACAGATCCCTCCAACATATATTTATACCGATCCCTATGTATACCGATCCCTATGTATACCGATCCCTCAATACTCCATACGATCGGCCCCTATACTGCCAATCCCTCTCTCAAAAGCCCATGTGATCGATCCCTCTCTTAATGGCCCATGTGACCGATCCTTATACCACCAATTCCTGTTCCAAAAAAAATTATAGAACGGGTACGATCCATTTTAAAAAAATTATAAATCGGGTACGATCCATTTTAAAAAAATAGCTCTAAAAATTGCTATTTTTCACACTCTGGATTCAGAACTCAACTTAAAGACGGTGTATTCTATCCACTTTCCTTACGACCTATGACTGACCGGGGCATAGAAGATCAAGTGGTAGCTTTGAATTGCAACTAAGGAATGGACAAGCAACCGCTGCTCAAACGATACTCCCATAGGTTGGAGAACATAGGTGATGTGACTCTAAGCAAACCCAAGAAACCTTGGCCCAAAGCCAAACTTGGGTAAAACAAAGATTTTCTCCAAGAAAACGCCAAGATGACTCCAAGCACCGTTCTTCACTGACCCAACACTTTGAATTCAACTACTCCAAGCAAACCAATTGCTGACTCCATGAAACTAGCAATTTTCTCGGGTCCGACTCCAAGTAACATACCACTAGTCCGTCAATACCGGTCCATCTTAATTTACTCATATTTCAGGCTTGCATACATCATTTGCAAGTATAACAAGTAGTTGTAACTTAAAAATGAACCCGATTGATGATGGATGAAGCATTTCACGCAGTCGAAGCCTTTTCATAGAACCATTCAGTGTGCAGAGTATCCGAGGAGATTCAATTTACCAACCATATCGATTTACTCAGGGAATACCGATCCTGGACTACATCTTATGAAATAGAACGGCATATGATTTCCGCAAGAGCGATATGTGCTATCGAATGTAGAGCTTTCCTATATTCCTCAAAGGTTTATCGATCCTGCGGTTTATGCGATTATTGCCCAAATCCATCACCTCATTCAATCAACCAGATCAGAAGTTTGTTGAGTAGTTTAGAATGCATACGACTCACACCAAGGATGCGATGTCATTATCTAATTTATTCTAGATGCAAGGTGAGTCACTCAAATACTTTCTATAGAGATTCAATATTGTCGTCATTATCACTAAAGCGAGCAATCCTAGCGAGGGTTTCATACCGATGGCGTTGATGAGGAGAATCAACCCACGGACATATTTTCGCAGCTAGTTAGCTGGAAAGCCTCCTATGACGTTGGATCGTTTCTATTACAAAGTGAATCAGAACCTAAGTAAGGAGGAGGTAGAGCAGACTAGGAGAAAGAATAATACAGACATGTTGGCTAAGGACTCAGGTTCCAAGGGATGACCCAGAATCTCAAAATTTGACTCATATACTCTTTTGAATGATTCAATCGATAACATCTACTTGGAGATTCATAACTCCGAGCAGTACTGAAAACCAGCCTCAACAGAGTCCATCAAAGCCTATAGAAAATCAGGGGAATGTTGTATATTCCAAGTCGCACACGTTATTGACACTGGAAATTGCAAACACCTCTGGATGTGATCGGAAAGCTGATTCGAAAAGGAAGGTTTCGACAATATGCACAAGCCCTAGAAATAGCGGGCATGGAACATCTGACCTCTATCAATAAAGAACTTTGATTATTAATTGGACCACCCACGGTCGACTTCCAACCGAGAAGGGCTTGGATAAAGTGGAATAGCGAGCACACGATGTTGCTTCACTTATCAATGAGATTTATTTCGATCTTCTTTGAATTATTTCTATTTCAATTTCAATTGTGTTGTGAACTACGACCAACTTGAACTAAACTGCTTCCAAATGATGAAGGTGACCAAGTACTTAGAGTTGGCCGCCAACCAATCTCCATGGACCATGATCGGACCATTGGAGTTTCATCAAGATAAGCGCGATTCAATCGCTCATCAGCTACCATAAGCCATTGAATTAGGGCTAAGGACTCAAAATTGAAAAGCCCGACAAGGTCAGGATCCAACAAAAAGTGGACACGACTAATCATCTAAACATCAACTTCCATGCCTGACTTGGAGACCAAAGAAAAACTTGGAGTGGATGCAACCCAACCATCCACTCCATGGCTTATGCTTGAAGTTTGCCAAAATACTTATGCCTCTCCCAAACTTAGCATGACTAAGGTCCAACTAAAGTGACGCAATTCGACCATCCACACATTAACTCCTACCCTGAACACAGGAGGCAGTTCGAAATATCGACTCAAAGTAGTCATGATGGACTGCCTACTCATCAACCACCGCCCTCAACACGTGGACACACTACAGCTTGAGGTGGATGTGACCTGACCATCCAACCCAAGCATGGATATGATACAACAATCCATCGCCTACTCCTTTCCTTAACTTGACAAGAGGAGATGTAACCACCAAGCGGATACGAATCGAGCATCTCATTTTCCAAGTTCTATCCTTGATGCTGGTGGTAGAATTCCATTCCATGAATGAACGTGATTCGATCGTTCATTTGATAACTCTTACCTCGACTAGGCAGATGAAGTATAAATAAAAAATGGGCGTGATTAACCACCCATCAAATAACTCTAAGTCTCCAGAGTGTGGACTGGAGTATAAACATAAATCGGGTGGAGAACGACCACTCGTGAAACAACTCTAAGTCTCCAAAGTGCAGACTGGAGTATAAACATAAATCGGGTAGAGACTGACCCCCCACAAAACAACTCTAAGTCCCTAGAGTGTGGATTGGAGTATAAACATAAATCGGATGATGACCGACCGCCTGCGAAACAACTCCAAGTCCCCAAAGTGCGAAATAGAGTATAAACATAAATCAGTTGGAGACCAACCGCCCGTGAAATAACTCTAAGTCCCCAGAGTGTGGACTGGAGTATAAACATGAATCGGGTGGAGACCGACCGCCCGTGAAACTACTCTGAGTCCCTAGAGTGCAAACTAGAGTATAAACATAAATTGGGAGTGATCCGACCACCCATCAATTGAATATTATCCCCAGAGTTTGGATATAAAAATGAATGAATAGATGAGTGGAGTTCGGCCGTTCTCTATTACAAAAACTCTGGCCTGAAAATGACGGCAGAAGTATAAACTCACTACAGATAAAACTCGACCATCCACGAACTAACTCCATTAACCCAAGACTAGGGGCAGGAGTACAAATCACTAAAAGTTGAATATGAAAACTCACTACTCTGACTAAGTGTTCTTTATGAATTAAGGCAATGACTGCAAGAAGGCCTTAATACAAAATTAATCAGAACGACGTCCGATGTTATGGGCGACCGACAATATTATGCCGCTGGGTCGACGGTCAATAACAATCCATACCAAACACAAACAGATGTGACCCAGATGTTCTTTGTAAAACTATGATCACCAGAGTGCAAATAGGAGAATAAATCATGAAGACTTGATTATTAATTCTCCAGCACCCTCCTTCAATCCGTCAAGAGGAGTATGAAACCGGATGAGCATGACTCGACTGTACCTGAGCCAACTCTACCCCTAGATCTGATTAGACAATATAAATCGAAGTGGATGTGGTTGACCATCCAGTACCCAACTCATGCCCAAAATTCGACGGAGCATCAAAATATCCCTCTAGAAGAAAAAACCAGAATACAATCCAGGATAGATGATACTCTGCATTCCATCAACTAACCTGATCCCACGATTCAATGGGAAAGAGTGTAAAGCTAAAGTGGACATAGCTTACCTTCCTACTTATCGATGTATGCCCCAGACTTGAGGGCACGAGAGAGAAACAAGATGAATGTGAACCGACCATTCATCGATCAAATCTTGTCTTTAGAGCTTAGTTGGGAGTATAAACATAGCTAGTATGAGACTCGAACGTCCATGCAGTACATTTATCAACCAAGACTAGGAACAGAAGTGTGATCACCCAAAGACTGGCTGCGATAGCTCAATATTATGACTTATTTATAGTGTTTATAACAACTCGAGGCTAAGATCGAAAGGATGCCAAGAGATAGAATCATCAAGTCGATGCCCAATCTCATAGGAAACTGACTATCATTCCAACCTGAACGATGAGCAACAGATTGGCAGTACATTGAAGTGAAAGCAAGTTACTCGCATACACAAGCAGATTCAAACTCAAAGCAAGATCCAAATTGTTGTTTCATGCAACATGGGGTTGAATCCTGCTCGACATTTGATTCAACGCGCTTCTAAGCTTGATCTTCGGCCAGTTGCAGATAATTTCTCAAAGCATCTAGGCCCTTCACTATCAGACTCAATAACTCATGACAAGACTTTGGGATTCGACTAGAGTAAGCTTCTTCATTAACCAACCCAATCGAATTTCACATTGATTGTTACACGAAATAATTACATTTGAACTTAAGGAATCCTAGGTTGTACCCGCTGAGCTAACAATTGATAACAGTCAGCCCTGAACATGGCATGCCCGATAGACCGCTTTTCACTTTCGAGGTTCGACCAACTAGTAAACTTAACCACTTGATATGAACTGCTTTCGTTTATGGATATGTACTCCGGGTAAAACCAAATCCTGAGCACATCCTTAACCTGGGGTACACCAACTTCATTACCCAACTCGGGATATATCATTATGCTGTGACGTTGTTTGAACTAAATAATGCTAAAGTAACTTACCAGAGATCGGTCAATAGGATATTCAAAAACTGGATCGGTGATTGATGGAACTATATGTGGATAATACGCTTGTGAAGTTAAAACGATCAAACGATCAATGACTTACCGATGATGTTTGGTTTTGTCCAAAGATATGAAATGAAACTCATTCCCTTAAAATGTTCTTTCGGCATTGCGACAGGGAAGGTTCTGGGTTTAATGCTCAACTCACGCAGAATTGAAGCCAACCCTAGGAAGATTCAGGCAATCAAAGACATCTAGATACCAAAGACAACAAGCAGTTATAGTGTCTAAATAGGAGGTCATCTCCCTAAATTGATTCATCTCCAAGGCCACCGACAAGTGTATTCTCTTCTTCAACCTAATCAGGAGACGGAAAAGAAATTTTGAATGGATACAGGATCATAAAGATGCATTCCAAGCTTTGTTGAACCACTTGAAGGGAGCCTTCCATCTTGTCAAAGCCGATGGATCACAGAGATTATACATCCATTTAGCAGTGTCGATATACGCCATAAGTGCCACATTGTTGTTTGAAGAGAATCGAATTCAGAGGCCTGTATACTATGTTAGCAAGCGATTGACAAGAGCCGAAAGAAACTACTCAAAGCTGGAAAAGATCGTGTACTGCCTGTTGATTACATTATGATGCTTCGCCATTACTTCCAAGTTCACCCTATCAACGTCTACACCGACCAGCCTTTATGATAGATTCTACAACAACCTTAGACGTATGGAAGGTTGCTCAAATGGAGTAACTAGCTAAGCCAATTCGATATCACTTATCTCCCTCAGAGAGCTATCCATGGACAAACATTAGTAGAATTCATCTCTGAATTCACTACATCAGATGACGATCCGAAAAGCAATGGAGAACTGACTAGCCGATGATAAATGCACACGAATGAAGCATCCAATAATCGCTGTTTTGGAACTAGAGTTTGTTAATGACTCCTGAGGAATGATCGATCTACTATGCCCGAAAACTCGACTTGCTAAATATGAAGCCCTGATCGCTAGGCTCAACTTGCTAAATATCTGGGAGTGGAAACTTTACATATCTTTTGTAATTCCTGGTTGGTAGCATGCCAAGTCAGGGAAGATTATCTTGTTAGGGAGCATCGTCTTGCTCCTTACCTCAGCTGTGTCCAAAAGCTACTAGCCGACTAGAGTATTACACCACTACACACATCCATAGAGAAAAAAAATGAAAAAGCCAAGTCACTGGCCATGTTGGCCAGTTCTGAGAATGTGTAACAAATAAACTTTGTCCTGATTGAAGTATTTAACATTCCAAGCATTGATAGATGGAGACCAACTAGATCTTAGAGACAAAGCTAGAAAATGAGTCATGGATGACTCCTACAAAAGACCATCTACAATGAAAAATTATTCTTGAATGGAGGAATGAAAAACAAAGATCCTCCCAAAAGCTTCACATTACGTGATCCAAGAAGGAGTCATTTATAGAGAGGATTTCTTCGTTCTTCTACTTCGGTGTATCACCCATGATGAAATCAAACGAGTCTTGAGAGAAGTCCATAAAGAAGAATGCAGCGATCACACTAGGGGTAAACCCTAACAAAGCGTATACTTAGCTATGGGTATTAGCGGCCAATTGTCAATCGAGATATAGCTGATCATGCTAGACAATGCGACGAGTGCTAGATGTTTGCAAAAATTCCAAGAGCCATGCCGTCATAAATTACTCAAACGGCCAGTCCATAGCTATTTGCTTCTTAGGATATTGACGTCATTAACTTCTTGCCAATTCTATAGATGGTGCAAAATACAACATTATAGCATTGATTACTTCACTAAATGGCCTGAAACAGAACTTTTGACCAATATCACAATGAATAAAATAATCAACTTCATTGTTCGAACATCATCTATCGTTTTAGCCTTCCATAAACCATTAGAACTGAGAATGGAACCTAATTTAACAACGCTTAATTTAAAGACTTCTGCCGTCGACATTATATTAAAAAGAGATTTCAGTATTTGCTCGCCCTCAAGCAAATGAACAGGTTGAAGCTGTGAACAAAATCATAATGTCCATTCTGAAGAAATGTTTGGAAAAGTCTAGAGGTAAATGGGTGGAAGAACTCCCAACAACTTTATGGTCTTACAGAACTACCCATGAGTCCGCGACTAGCCATACTCCATTTATCCTTGCTTACGGCTTCAGGGTCGTCATCCCTGTGGAACTTTAAGTCCCCTTTCATCGAGTGGCTGATTACAACCCTTATTTCACAAAAAATATAAACAAGGAATTGCTATCGAATTTCAAGTAACTATAAGAAATTGGTGATGACTCTTGAGCATATAAAACGCATCGATGAGCCAATAACAAGAACGCTTATCCGAACATGCACATGTATATTCAGAAAATTCAATTTCTTAAAATCCATAGAAACTGAATTTTCACTTGGAGTTATTAAAGAAATGACTGGATCAGATAGCCAGAGCTTACTAGCTCTATAGAACCGGGCACATATAACAACTGATGGAATACAATTCTGAATTTATACCATTGGAAATCGACCAAGCGTCATGACGATCAAAGAGGGTACAACAGTTTGGGAAGATAATTCAGCGGAAGGATAGTTACTCTTCAGGAAACTAAATGGATTTCTTTCTAGCAACTCCGACTTGCTTCAATTCAAAGCATGTTATGTACACAATAAGACGTACTTTGGGGGGGGGCAAGTGTTTTTGGCCTTTTGGCCCTGCTATATTCAGACCAACTGGACAAGTTAGACTAAACGATCATCGAGGAAGAAAGCTTGGAGAGATTATTATTAGGCTCAGAGATCCAGTGCAAGAAATGATATGAAGCGACGATCAACTGAGGCTATGAGATAAACTCTTCAGAATATTCTAAGTATGGAATAATGCCTCCCCTAGGCGGGGGATCAGTGCTAATCCCTTTCCCTAGAGGATCGGTACATATCCTCAATTTTTGTTTCAAACTTGTTAAGATCATTATTGAGTGACAAGGAAGCCCTATGAGGCTACATTTCAAGTTTCAAGTCATCTGGGGTTCGTATGCTTAAGTTATAAGCAAATTATTTACATATTAAAAGGGATCGGTATAAGAGGATCGTCCATATTCAGCTTTTACTACCTATTGCAATAATGATCGATCAATAACTCAATATCTATAGATGCTATTAACATGAAACTGGAGGCTAAGCATAATACAACATAGAGAAGCCCCCTTAGGGATCGCATGGCATTTGGAAGAGATTGGAGAGAGCGGTACTTATCCCTCTAGAGAGATCAACAGAAATCAGAATTCAAGTAACAATACTTCACGAAAAATGCGATATCTCACAAACCGTACGTTGAAATTGCATAAAATATGAGGATCAAATAGCAAATATCATGGGCCATCACTCATAGGGATCAGCCCATTTGGATGCATTAATAGAGATCGATATTGATCCCAATTATGGGCCTTGATGGGCCTACAAATTTTTAGGTAACCTCGTATTGGTCTGCCGAACATTCTGCCAAAATTTCAGTTCGATCCATGCACGTCTTCCCCTAGCAGGCATGGCATCAGAAAAAGGATCCTGCTTTCTCTATCGAGGCTCTGGTACTTTTATTCTTCACTTTTGTTTTAATGGATCATAGTTGATCCAAACATTCTTGTAATGATAATCAAGTGGAAGATCAACAAAAATATGAAGTGGATGTAGGCTAAGATTTCCGAACCACTATAAAAATCTGTTCGTTCGTTTATGATATTTGCTCTGTTTTAATTTCAATCTTCATTTAATTTCTCTAGATTGTATTCGGTGTTGATGCCCATTTTAGGCGTCAACAGCTGCAACCACCTATTCTCGACGATATTCATGTCTTCCTATCCTGTTTAGCCGACGCAAATCTGAATCTGATGCATCTGTTCCAGTCTTGCCAAATAACCTCCCCATTCCCTGTTAGCTTTTGGACATTTTTGTTACATGCAAGCCACGTTTTGATGTCACATACATTGGATTTGAGCCTAGTGAACCAGTTTTCGATGTGCTTGTTGTGCCTATTGCAATAGATTTTGTAACTGTTACACTAGTTTTTGATACTACTAAAAAAATTTCTACATCTAAAGTTTCCACATCAATTTTTTTGATATTGTGCTTGAAGCTTTCTAGCCAACCCTTAAAAGTGTTTCACATCTAAAGTTAGCACTATTCCTCAGGCTTCATCTTGGAATTGCCCTTCTCAACCAAACTTGACAATGCTGGGATGTATGTATCTAAACATTTTGATATAGTTGGCAATTGTAACGAATTGGTAGTGTCGTTGTAAGTAGCCACTAATGCGGGTTTTTCTTTCTATAAGGAAACACTTGTTTGTTTTTTCCTTTAATGAGGGACATAAGGATTTGAACGTTAAAAATTACTTAAGGAACAAATGGAAGATTGCTTTAACAGTAAGATTTGATAAAGATGTTTTTTTTTTCTTTCAGATTTTTCAAACCCTGGTTAGAGGCGAATGGTATTAGAGGGATGATACATGTGTTATACATTGTAAAGTTTTTATTATCATTGAGTGGAGTCCTTTTGTCGATTCAGCTAGAAAGCATGTTTTGTCCATTCATGCTTGGGCTTAGTTCTTAAATACCCCTTCATCTCTTTAGTATTTAGAGCGACCTGATTGGTTGGCTTGTCTGTTAGTAAGCTAGTATGTTTTGATGAGAACACTAAGTTCGTAGAATGGTTATAGCATGACATGGCCTATGTTGAGATTATCCTTATCCATCTTTTACCTTCCTACGCACAGGTTGTTCTTTATAGGGATTGAGTTGGTCGCATTGGCATTGCTTGTCAATGGTTTCCTCCAATGTATTCATTTTTTACACATTTTGTTATGCTGATTCACATTGTAGACACCGTACATCGGAAGGTGAGGTTGCCTCTATTCCGGCTAAATTCCTATTCAGAAACCTTACCCTCGACAATGGGAAGTTAAAAGCTCGACTATTCCCATTCCCTCATCGGCATCTCCTACTATTGTAACTCTTGCATGCCTTTGAGCACTCTTGAGGCTGAGACTTATACTCACACTTCCTTATGTAATGTTATCACTACTAACATCTCTTCTCCTTAAGACAAGGCCCTAGTGGTTTTTTAAGACTTTGATGTGATGTTCTACTTTCCCAACCTTCTAGTTTCCTCTAGCAAGACTAAGGTCACTAACCCCAATGACTTGGATGATTGGATAGAATATTCACTTTTTAGTCTCTTTTCATCATTATACTTATTCTGTTCTACTAACTTTATTGATGAACTGACGATGAAAGTCCCGACTCACCCATGATGCCACCCACCCTCCAATAGCGGGATGGGACACTGGCACATTGACGACATGACTACCCATGAAGTGGCCTGATTCATGTATCATGGTATATTACTCCATGAAGATGTACGAGGAAAGCAAAGTTCCTTATCATGCCGAAGTAATCGAGGAAATGATGGCCCGACTACTGACGTGGTAGTTCCAACTCATTTGTATATGGTACTGCCTATAACAACCCACCATGTTCAACCATCTGATTTAACACAACTCAAGATATGTGAACCTAGGAAGTTGAAAAGGACATGTCATTGGTGATTGATAATAAGAGACAAACTATCAAATATATTATATCTTTCTCTTTCTAAGCTCACATCGAAAGGTAACAACATATATTATAATCAAATACCATTATATTCCAAACCAACAAATCCAACTATAGACATAAGTCATATATGCAACTAATCCGATCCAGATACACATATGTACAATACCAAATGTAAAACGGTTATTTAAATGCACTAGGTCATATACACTAGTAATTCTATCGTCATCCACAACTTCATACGTTGCTTCGAATAACATAACAAACTCCATCAACCTAGTGATGAAACAAAAAAGAGGAAAACATAGAAAGGGATAGACTATAGTCTTATGAGTGATGTACATCTACTTTACCGCATATTATAATCATTCCCAAATAATACTAAGACAACAATGGTAACATCGTACCTTAGCCTTGTTTCACCTGCGTCCAACAAGTCAGTCAAATAATACAATAAACACGGCTAACTCATGAAACAAGGTCTTAGTCAAATATAATTACAATAGTCGATGATATAGTCTAACCCATATACAAAGCCAAACCCACCCTCCTGCATCAACACATAGTCAAATCACTAGATGGATATAGTTCCATACATGGCTTATGGGCTAATTCCCAACAATAATACGCACCTAAACATTTCAACACTCACCATGCGATCGTATTACCATGATAACAAATAGAAGTCTCATATAATCACTAACAATGGCAATCAACTATTTACGTGTATATCTATATATATCTACATATATTCCTACATATACGTCTAATCACTCAATTTAAATCAAGCTGGAAAATCACACCAAAATGTCGCCAAAACACTGCCTATAGCAAAACAATGCATTTACATTCCTCAAACATCAATACATGTTATCTAAAGGTCCTACCCAATCCTGTGTTTGAGTATAAAAATGAAACACAAATCAATTGCTTATTTTTTATTGGCCTTTATAAGGCCCAAGTTCATACAACATCTGCAAAACGCTAAAGGTCAACTAGAATTTTACTGGAATAACACTCATGTTCACTTCCGTTGTACATTTATTTTAGGTTTTTTTTTTTGCAATTTTCTTATTCGTTTTTGACTCACTTGTAGGATTTCTTCTTTCAAATTTTGATATGATCTTCTATTATCACTCTACTTTAATTTCATTAAAGATATATATCGAAAATGGTCAGAATTTACTCCAAAAGTCAATATTTATAAAACTAATTTTTGTAAATCCAATTTCTTACGTATATCTTTGCTATTAATAACGATAATTCATTGAATAAGGACTCAACCGTGTCTTTTTGAAGTACCGAAAATGCCCTTTTATCTTATGTTCTGTTTCGACACGATATCCCCTTCGCTTGCTATGGAAAAACCCTAAATCTGATCTCTCACGAGTGGCGATTATCACTAATTTTCATTAGCTGCTTGCGCTTTTGATTGGTATATCTTTTACTTTCTATTTCTACATATTCATCCTAATCTATATATAGTACTGATACGATGTCCCCTTTAATTATTTAGCTTCCTACAGAAAAATTTAAAACCCTAGATCGACTCTCTCGCCTCTACTGGCGATTGTCGACCACTACGTAAAGAGTTAACCTCAAGCGTCACCCATCGTTATCCATAAAGACTTCTGGCTTAGGTAATTATTTACTTATTTTCATTAATTGCTTAAGATTTTGATTAGCGCGATAACCGATTAGAATCTGCAACGGTAATTAGTATCTACGATGGTGATTTACGACTAAGCATGAATTGCTTAGGATTTTGATTAGTATATGATATTAGGATAGTTAATCAGATTAATTGTATGTTGTTCTGAAGTTCTTTAAATCTGACAGTTAGTCGGATAAATTGTTAATTAGCAGCTTTGTGCTTTTGAAGCATTGCAAATCTTGGTTCTTAGACTATAAATATAAAAGAAAATATGCCACGGTATTCTAATTTCATACAATTTGGGGCTATGGGAGGTACATGCATTTGAATAGATTCTGAGACATAATGTAATTAAAATTAGCGCATGAAATGGATATAGAGTTGTCTTACCTCTGAGTTTGTAATCTGATGGTTTGTAGGAAAAATTGCAGCATATCCATGTTGAGATCCTCATTAATCGTAATAATAACTATAATTATACTACTACAAGTGGGCAAAAATAACCACATTGCCAAACAAATAGAAATCATTTAGCATCAATATAGTGTTGTTTCCAATGGTGGTTGTAGGGTTTGCATAATGAAACATTAAATGTGTAACAGCATTGTGATATCTCTTAGTCATGAAAGAGTGCATAAAAAAGATTTGTTGTGTACCGAGATAGATTTATTGAGATTCTCAATAAAATCAAAAGGTGCATTCTAGATTGATATCTAAGGTATATAGAAAAAAAGACTTGCTTGAAACGCGTTATCTTTTCACCTCTACCCTAAAAAAATAAGAATGCTAAATAATTTATAGTTTATGTTGCTTTCAAATAACTAAAACTCAAAGCGCCATTGTTGTCAGTTGCCAGACTCTATTGAAATAACATGCTAACAGTGATAGCAGTATCATCGCATCCTTAAAATAACATAGGGAAACCTAACAACATATTTTCAAAGAACATGCTAACAATGATAGCGGTAAATTTATGCTCTCCACCAAGGACATACAGTCAATGGTTATATAAGTTATGTATATGATAGTTTATAAAATGGAACAGAATATATAAATATGTCTGATATATTTTCTAAAGTAGAAGAAGGTTAAGTATAATAAAACAAGTACAAAAAAGTGATTGCTGTCAGCTTTTGACATTCGCTCAAAACTCTTTGTTCAGGCTATCTAATTCGTGAATGCTGGACAGAATTTTGCTGATCTGAGTTATGGCTCATAAAATAAATTTTGTTATAAATCCATACAACTTTTGACATCCTTACTCATGAAATAAATTTTGTTATAAATCCATACAACTTTTGACTTCTTACTCATTATTATCATCCCTGTTTGATCTGATTTCTGAATCTACAACTTAGAAGATGATTTTCCACTTGCTTTCTGACACTGGAAATAAATTTTGAGACAACATACATATTGACTATTTTTAATAAATTTTATTGCTGTATACTGATTATACAAATACTTTTAGTGCACTCTTCATTATTTCCAGTAGTCTTCACTTCTTCCAAAATTTTGCTTCTGTTTTTGATATCTCAACAATATTTGACTGATTTGTGACTATTTTGATTTGATTAATGTCTGTATGTGTGCATGCTTGCATGTGTATGTGTATGTGTACGTGGACATGTATGTGTACGCGGACATGTATGTGTCTTTGTGTGTAGTGAAGTTAGCTATGTAAATACTCTATTAATAAGCAATTAAACTCCTAACTGATTTTGATTTAATTAATGAATGATAGAAAACTACATTTGGTTAAAGCAGTACACAAATACTCATTAATTTCTTTTATTGGTTCTTTTTTTACTTTATATCCTGCTTGAAATTATTTTGAATATTATCCTCTCTAATTGTTATTACGAATATATGTTTTCTAACTTGAGCATTAATTACAATATTTTATAAATGTCATCGATTTGTTTTTACTTGAGCGCTATTCAATACCATCATTAATTTGGTTTTAATGCATTATTAAATACTGTTATTGATATGGTTTTAATTTTCATGAATGTTGTTTAAGGGTTTAATTTAGCTTTTGCATCGTGCTGAACACATTTTTTATATAAAGTTCATGTATGTTCATTATTTAAACATGTTTCAATAAAGCTTTAACATAATAACCATGCAATTGGATTCCATATTGATTTTGACTTAGTTACTGAGAAATACACATTTCATTGTTCGATTGATGGAGGACACTAATTAATGATTATGTTGGTTTTATTTTTTATGTTTTACCATGAGCATATTTAAAATTTATACAATTTGGTAGTTTTTAAATTATCCTATATAGTTAGTGGAGAATCACTATTTACTGTTTAATTTGGTAGTAAATTAGTTCGTAAATAATCTTACTCCGGAACCAATTTATACACTTACCATTCATTTTTCTTCTTTACCATTAACTGCTATGATAAGTAAGGATTTAACTTGAGCATTAATTAAAACATGTTTCAAATGACATTAATTTTGTTTTACATGACCTCCAATCAGCGACATTGATTTGGTTGAAATTTTTTAGTTGAACCCAGTCTATTAACAAATAGTAATCAACTTCTTATGCATGCATAGGCATCAATGCCTAATATTATGAGAGAAGTTATTTTATGTAATTGGTGTATAAAGGTAGGTATAAAACACATTTAATAAAAGTATAAGATGCATTTGGAAGCCTTTAAAATGGCTGGCAAAACACCAAGATGAATACATAGGTGTGAAAATGAGAAGTGATCAAAGTTTGTGGCCTATGAAGCCATTAGGAGTACTACGGTAGCATAAAATAAGTTTTTTTTTAAAAGGAAAAAAACATATGTAGCGAACTTAGATAAGTAAATATTAACAGTTTTTAGAAGTATTTTTTGATTTAATTTAAAATAATCATTTTTTGCTTTTTTAATCTACTGGAAGGCATATATTAGATATGTACGTAGCATATATAATATTGAACTTTGTAGTCGTTTTATATGATTTTTGGTCGATGTAGAAAACCAAAGAAGCAGCGCAGGAAATGAGAAGAATGAATTGAGCATTTTCAAGAGGAAGAAGAGGGAGAACTACTACAAGAAGAGCTAAAATGCTGTCAAGTGGATATTACAATGGATTTTTATAATTGTCTGAAAAGCTATGGGCTTGCCTGAAGAAATTATATACTGTAGTTATGTACTTTGTTATAGAGTTGGTTGGCTGATGAAATTATATGCTCTGATGTAGATATATGAACAACAGGTTTAAGGGAGCTGTAATCTTGTATACTTCATTATTTTTAGATTAAAATCGTATGTAACTTAAGAAATAAGATATAGTACAAATTTGGTTACATCTATTGTTTTATGTCCCACTGTAGTACTTTGCAACTTATTGAATTGCCATTGGAAGCAGCTGTTAAAATTTATGAAAAATTACAAATGTTGGACCGAGATACCTAGAAAAATTCTTAAAAGAAGCATGGTCTTTTTGTAAGAATTTATCTTTATGATTTTATAATTTTCATTTTTTTGATTTTCAGTATCATTAGAATGCATACGATTCAGTTCCTTGCATATACTGGAGTGGTGCTCTTATTATGTTAAGCATTATTAACCAAGTTTTAACAACTGCATTCTATTATTACAACACTCATAAAAGCCTTCCAGTTAGGTACAGTTGCATTTCGGTCCATTGGGGCAAGATACCTATATAAAATTGGAAGACATAGCATAGCCATTTACTGGGATGACTTTTTATGGGTCAAGATACCAAAAAAGTGCCAAGCTAAATATTTTGAAGTTACAAACCTTTACCTTGAATATAAACAGCTTGAAACACAACTGGACAGATTCCAAATGATTCAATATCCAACAATAATAAAAATTCACATATCGGAATCACGTGACGTCTATATGCTGAACCAATAACCGAATAAGAAAAAAATAACATATCAGCAACACTTTTATAGAAGAACCATGAAACATAACAATGCTACAATAGCAAGGGAAAGCTCTGGGCTTAATGATGCTGACTTGTTGCCATTCCTCGTCGACAGCCTTCTTCCAGAGAGTTATTATTGCCATTGGCCATAGCCAAAATGTTGCCAATTAGGGACCGGGACACCCTCCAAACAGGAGTCTTGAAGTCGCAGAGCACCTTCCCTTCCCACTGCTCCCCTTCCTTACTCACTAGAAGTAACTTTACGAAAAAATGTGAGCACTATTAACAATCTTTTCTCCAATGGCTATTTAACATCTACTTTAGCTATAAATTTAAGTATGTAAACCAAATTTATTATATGTTCAGAAAATGAAAAAAAATGCAAACTCATTAAGAACAGATTTGAATGGTAAAATTTTTGTATGATGTCATCTATAGAGTTGGAACTACACGTTATTTTTTAACTACCTTCCAATTTCATTTTTCATTGCTGGCTATGGAAAAGAAACATGACTTCTGAACTTAGTTTCATCTAATTATAATGTAGAATCAATTTAAAATATAAGCTCAAAGTACACATTTTAAAATTCTGAGCAGACTTTAAATTGTTGGTTTACAAACCCATAACTTTCTGGCTACTCAAATATCACATATTACTGACTTTGCGTCTGCAGGTACAATAGACTTTGACTCATAATGTTTACTGAAGTACAATGCAATGGTTAAGGAGCAAGCGAAACAAAGTGCTACTTCCGCACAACAAAACTTTTAAGAAGAGGCTACTGACATTTTGATCAGTAATTACTTATAATAAACCGCCACCTATATATTGTTGATATTCAATGTTTCCATGATTTAAGTAAGTTTTAAAAGGTAGGCGCAATTTATAAGGTTTCATTAAGAGGGGGATTACATATTTTGAATTTTTTTGGTAATGTCTCAAAATAATCAATGAAAACAGTATCTCCAAAGAAAAGCACAGTCGTATTTTACTAATTCTTCATATAAAATTACCTATACACCCATGCATGGGCTTACCACATTACAATGTTAAGGTCCTTAAGAAATTTTTTAATAGCTACAGTCTTAATATCCTTTAGAAAATTTAAAATGGTGAAAATGATTACTGCACTGTTTTTATTATCTTTATTTTGTAATAGCTACACTACAAAAATACGATCCAGAGATAAAAAAGTAGATGGATGTGCATACATACTCATTTATATAGTATACACTTAAAATCATTAAAATTTGAAATAAAAATTGTATTATGACCCGAATCATCATTTGGCGTTTTATAAATATTTTAATATAACATTTGTATATATTATATATATATTTCAATATAATTCATTTTATAGTGCAAAAACATAGATTTTCAATATATTATCAAATACCCCATAATAAGTCATATTAAATATTTTAATTCATATATATACTCTGAAATATATAACTAGTCTCTGAAAATATTTTATAAAGTTTCTAAATGGTTTTAGCATAGCACATTTAAATATTTTATATACATATATATCTCAAATTTCTTTCTAAAGGTCTCTCCTTACTCATATTCATTTACATATTGTGTGTGTATATATAAATATTCATTTAATTTTGAATTTATATTCTCCAGTCTACATGAATTATTATCGTAAACCTCATTATTTTATAATAATTCATGCATTTCATATGATTATAAATCCCATATGACCAATATACACCCTAATATTTCATTGTTTGGCCAAACATTGCTAAATTATTACTTTGCATTGATCATATGATTAAATTCCACTTTAATTTCAGATTTATGTCATTTATATTTACTATAATATTTTAGTAATCATTCATATAATCCCAAATCTTTATTCCTACAACAAAATCATCTTAGAACTATAGGAGATTGAATAGATTATATAGAAAATTGCGCGAAAACCGCTCACTATCTCATTGTACAGTTCATTTTGTGCCCAAGAACTTCCATTTTTCAAACCAATTCTTTTTAAGATCTTAGTCCTCATCCATGCAGTTGTTTCGATGGGTGGATCCTCAAATTCTGTTGAGAAAGTAATGAGATGTTCATTATGAAGTTTACTATCTCAAGTAGAAAACGATGTATGGGATTTCCGCTAATTCCCATATTGTTCAGGTCTATTGTGCCACTAACTTTTCAAATTCTGCCTCCAAAATGATATTTATGCATAGTAATCTCCAAAAGCATCGATTTGTTGCTTGTTTCATGTAAATTCATTAAGAAATGAGAAAGTTTTAGCGATTGGAAGCTTTTAAAGGAAGAGGGTAGCAGAACAAGAAGATTCTGAAATGGTGGAAACTTTGAAAAGAAAGGAACATACAGTTTTGGACCATATTTATAGGAGGAGGGAAACAAATAGCCATTTTTCAAAAAAAAAATCAAAATTCAAATGCTTTGTGCTAAGTCAGCTTATTAGTAAATCATCTGTATTTCTCTCATACGAACTCCAAACCCAACAAATTAATACTGTAATGACCTATATTTTCGACTCGAATGTCAATACTAAATACATCCATAGTATCCATGTGTCAAACATCCACGTGCCCAAAAACAGAAAGATAGGCTAAAATAAAAAAAATGGAACAAGAAAAGAAGAACACAACATCAGGATCTCACAACGTAATGATAATATATAATATCGGAGGATTGTACAAAGGGTTACTCTGAATACAAAAATATCAAAGTTACTAAAACCTAAGTACTATCATCAACCTGGACAGTTATAACTAACCGTCCTTACAATACTAATACATACAATATAGAAATATAGTGAAAATAAGAATATTGTGGAAGGTAATCGTCTAGCTTTTCTCCATATGCTCCAAGGTGTCCTTAGCTAAATCTGGAAACATACGCAGGGCTGACCCGAGCATTATAAGAAATAACTCCTGGATCGGTTTAGTAAACTAGCATGAGAAACTCAAGAAATAAGAGTGACATATAATAGCACATATTTTAGACCATACAGATTCCCATAATGGTTTTCTCCTTAAATGAAACCAACCATTTATTAATTTTAACATATAGTGGTATTATAGATAATGCCTAGAGTGTAGCACATAAATCATATCAAATAGTTATTATGTGAATGTCACAACAGTAATAGGTATACAATTTGATAGAGTTAGAGGTACTCCCTAGGTGCGATTATGTAATTTGTTACATATTTCTTAATTAACCAATCTTGTTCAAAATCAAAGGTATTTACTTTCTATTATATAATTTGTAACGATTGCGATTTTTCGTCGCTTGAAAACCGACATCAATACGTCCACTGTATCAACTACCGAACAATCGAAGGCCGGAAAACCGTACCATTAGGGTTAAAGAAGAAAAAAAAGATAGAAGAAGAAGAAGAAAAAGATAGAAGAAGAAGAAAAATAGAGCAGAACAGAAAGAAACAACAGAACAATATCAGAATCTCACAATCGCAGCGGAACAACATATAATAGATAAATGAATAATATTTAAACAAAGAACTATATCAGTTATTTCATTACATCATATTACATTACATTACATCATCAGAGTGTACAATAACAAACAACGGAAAAGAAATACTATATACTAGTGAATACGCCATGCCATCCAGCTTGCCTCCTGCAACTTCTGAATTCCAGAATATCCTGATAACCTAACTCTAGACTGCCCGTGTGGAAATTGGTGGGCACCCAGAGTTTAGGAAGGAAAACGATAAACTCCAAGTCAGTCATGAGATTGGTGTGAGAACTTAAAACAGTTATCCGTTAAAAACAAAATAGAGGAATATTTAAAGTCAATTCGCAATGCTTTTAAAAATGAAACTAGCATAAGGCCTCCCGGCACACACACAATACAAACGCAGACTTGGGGGAGATTTCTCCTTATGATAGTCAAAGATGCTTACTACGTAAAATCAAATCATTTTTGATACTATTATTAGTGCATAGTGTAGAAAACATTTCGAAAGTAGAATATAAATCTTAGCCAGCATAGGTACCATTATGTTATGCCTACTATAGCTACCATATTAGATGGCAGGTTCTACAACTAAAATCGTACAAGGTTCGTATTGTTTCTTTGGATTTCCAACAAATGGTCGGGCCAAGGAACTTCCCATTGCCACATGGGTGCGCCTCTAGAAAGACGACCCGAGAACCTAACCGGATCTCTGCCAACACAAGACCGGGTTACCCCTAACTGGGTAACTACTAACACGAATATGTCATTCCCTGATCGTAACCGATCTATATCCGAGGATCCTCGATTTCCAACAACCACAAAGCAATAAATTTGCAGCAACAACATATGTTAAGTATCTGGGCTCCATACCATGATACCACCTCTATCCAGAAGGAATGACATACACTAAAGGGGCGCTACCCCTTAATAACCTTGCGGCATCCTTCCTGTTTTGACCATTTTCGAGGTGTGAGGTCTGACGAAGTCTCGTCCACAAAGCCACGTTTTATACAAAAGCTGTGATTTGATCATCAAATGCTCAACAGCACTTCGTATGCCACATTACCAATCTGGGAATGTATCACTAGTAACCATCAACTATATAACCTCTAAGGGTGTTAAGCTAAGAGAATAAATTCTCCGCCACCAACGGGAATATATTTGATAGAAACCAGCTTTACATCTCAAACTGTAACGTCAGACACACATCCATACAAGTCCGTTCCGAGATCGAACGGAACCGAAGGCACTTACAAAGAAGTCCTTGCAATCTGGATATTCACTAATCACGACCGGACTTCCCATCATAAAGGGTAATAAATTTCTATATCGGAGATCGGTCGATGTAGAAACATTCGACGGTAATCCTTCCGTTTTCATAAATATCCGGTCTTCAACACCGGTCATCAATGCTATCCATTACGACGTATCACATATTCGGAATGGGTTATACGACCCCAAGGTCCTTTCCCGGCTAACCCGAATAGTGAGCGCTTATTCAAAAAGAAGTGTGGCGTTCAAATTCAAGCAAATCACAATAAATACCTATTTAAAGGTAAATATTGATAGTCGCTTATTTAACTATCAATATGCATGCTCAACATCACTAAATTCCAAATAATTTCCCAAATTATTTATTTTCCAAAAATATCTTTACTAGATATATAATTTCCACACTTCAACCATTTGGAAACAAATTTCAAATCACTTTTCACCTTTCAATCTTTGGAAACAAATTTCAATCATTTTCCTTACGCGGAAATACTTTCATTTCAAAATGGTTCATTTAAACCAATTAAAAACATCCTTACCGATTTACTTTATATCTACGTTCCAAATCCGTAAATTTATTCCCACACTTCAAAAATAAATCAACGTTTATTTTTAAACAAATTTCCCTTTCTTTTACAAATTCCATAGTGAATTTACAATTCCAAAATATCTATGAATATACGATTGTCAAATAGATTTCTAATATTCATTTTCAATTTATCTTTACAAAGATAAATTCTAAAACGTTCATTTCATATTGGAAAAATATTTCCATACTTATTTAATAATAAGTAATTCACAAATCTATTTATTTTCAACATTTGGAAAATATTCGATATACTTAAATCACAGTTAAGTATAGATTTCATTCTTTAAGGAAAACATCATTTCAAACACATTTATTTGGGTCAAAACGAATGTTGCGTAAAACATCGTTACAACGACCCAAAATCACTAGTATATGGATTCGAAATTAAAATAGATATATAAATCCCAATACTATATAAAACATTTCCTTTCGGAAATCATCTACTATAATAACAGTGCTGTAGTCTACCATTTCCTTCTACTTCTCGAAAACGTCTATTTCAACAATGAATGTTGAAATCTATGGTTTCGATAGTTAATACATTTTAAAACATCTTTTAAAACAATTAACTTCATTTTAAAATTTCACTTCTCCAAATCATACCCGTTTTATTCAATAATATATTGACTGTCCAAAATCGTGAATATACCTTATTTACCCAATTCAGTATTTCTACACTTTTATCAAAAGATTATCCACTGTCCAAAATCGTGGATATACATCGTTTACCAAATTCATCACTTTCACATATTTAATTAAAGGATTTTCCACAGTCCAAAATCGTGAATATACTCCTTTAATAAGCTTATCAAATTCAATCAATCTTGAATTTATAAATCAATGTTTATAAATTCACATTTATATATTATAAAAAACTTCAAGTTATAAAAAATTCCTTATTAACCAATTCCATTTAAATCTCATTTATATGCCAAAAATCCAATTTTAAAGTTAATTATTTATAATTTTCTATTTTATAAAATCTATTCATTTTATAACTTCACAATTTATAAATCTATCAATTTCATTCACTTATGAAATCCATTTATATTTCTTTTTAACGTTTTATGAAAACTCGTTTCACAATTCCTATATTTTTAATTTATAAATATAAATCTTAGAAATCTTTTATATCAACCGTTTATAATAATTCAAAAATCTCAATTTAAATAAACCAATCCTTTTAGTAATTTATAAAACGTTATTTAAAACTTATATAACTCCAAAATCATACTTAAGTACTATTTTCCAAAAATATAACTTTTATAACAATAAAATTATAGTGTTTATTTATTTTAGCAATTCAAAATTTAATAAAACGTATACTTTCAAAAATTACTTTAAAATTCTTTTTAAAATAAAAAATCATTATTTTAAAACTTCAAAAATGGATCCGATGATGCGATAGCACCAAATAGTCAATCACGACATCCAAATATCATATATCGATATGATAATCAACAAACATCACAATATCTGTAATCAAATAAATACCGGTGAGGAATCCAGTTGGATCCCTCCAACCTGTTTCCCTGCATCCAAAGACATTAGCACAATACCAATTCCGTTCCAATACGGAATATCGAGGTATATGGAATTTATAAAATATTATCCGCTATTACGCGGCGCAATAGGGTCTCATCCGCTATATAATGCGGGAAAATCAACTCCAAGTACATAAATAATACCAATTTCACTTTGTAGTGAAATATTCGCGGTATATGTTTTTAATAAATAACCTCCGCTTAATAACGGCGCATAATGTCTATTTTAACAATCAATAGATAATAATTTATCATTCAATCATACAATCAAGCAATTTTAAATCCAACTATTTAAAATTTAAATCGATATAGATTCGATTGAGTGAGAAGTTCTCACCTTGCTTTCAATTTAGTTTTCGCGTTTTATTTCGAATAAAATTAAACACACGTTTAATTTTACCCAAAATTTTCACTAGCTCCAAACGACTCCAATCCAGTTCCATTGCGTAGTGCTTATCAATACGGTTCCAACGCAATTCGTTTTGTGAAATTCCAACCTCGTACGACAAAGTTATAGCATTTATAAGTTTACACGAATTATTATACACATAAATTAACAAATTTATTTTAATTTTTAAACCAAACAAATCTGGCCGTCCATTTTGCAATTACAGATCACGACCATGTTTAATCATCTTCCTCCCACCTCATTTCGAACGCAGGAACCCACCAAGCTTCCATTTAGGGTTGAATTATACTCCCCCTACGAATGTTTTCAAGTCGATCAACGACCATCACCACGAAGCCAACGTCGAGCTCCACCTTCACCATCAAACACGTGCAACTCCGTCAACCTCCTGCCTCAGAAAACGCGCATGAACTGTAGGAGGATGCGGCTGCTTTTTGCCTCCAAACGACGATGATTGCTCGAATCCACCGTTGGATGGATAGATCTTGATGTCCTCTACCCTTTTGCTTTAGAACTCGAAGGCTAATTCTTTGCGGATTGAGAGATCGGAGGGGAAGAAGCTCGCACGTTTCTAACCATTGAAAATAGCACAGGCGGTGGCTCCAACTGAAACCCTAGCTTTCTTTTTAATTTTGCAAAAGTGAAGAGTAAAGGGGCTTTTATAGAAAATATTTCAAAACACTATTCATCCCGGATTTTCCGAACTCCAAATCTAGTGCAGTGACCCACGTTTCTAGGGTTTACCCCACATTCCGGACACAATGGAATAGGTTACGGAAGCTAATTCAATCATCTGTGCGAGTTACGGCAATAAACGATCAATTTAAATTAAAACGATTTAGACTAATTTCTAGGCGTTTTGGCTTGCCCCGGACAAACAGTAAATCCGATTGACACGAAATTTGAAACCATATAATAATATCACATTACGGATCCGATGAAACTAGTTTCATCGAAATCCGAGACTATTTGAAAAATGGCTATTTTAACTCGTCAATTAAATATTAAAATATTCAATTTTCACAAATTAACTTGTAATTCGATTTTAAAAGTTCTATATCATTATTCTAACTCCAATATGATATAATAAAATTTTACAAATCATTTTCAATCATATTAAACCCAATTTTCAATTATTTCTGTATTTTCACATATTAAATTATCGATTTAATTATCCAATTAAATCCAATTATTCGAAATAAAATTTATTCGACTTATAAATTTCACTTATTAATATTTTAAATTCAATTAAATATACAAATTTTAATTGACAGAAATTCTGGGTCGTTACATAATTGATATCATGTGGTTATATTAATTAATCAATTAATTTAAAAGTATATTTAATAGAAAATTTATAAATGGTATGTTCCGTGATAGTAGTTAAAAAGTGTTGTAACCGTGAATAAATTATCACGGTAAAAATAAATATACTATTTTAAATGTTCCTAGTCAAGGTGCATCAAGACTGGATATTGATGTATCCGTTACGACTAGAGTACGTAATGTTCCCTAAATGTTAGGCAGTGCATTACTCATGGTTGTTAGGGACACTTAGACATTACGTACTGATAGTTATTGGGTAACTATGGAATGACCCATTGATAGTTTTTTGTTGGTTAATATAATTAAGGGTCGAAAAGAAAATATCGATGTGACTGATTTACAAAGTTCACTCGACTTGAGAATACCGTGGATCTTCAAATAAAATCTACACTTTGATTATAGCCAAATCGTGGCACGCCATTCCATCGAGTGACTATAGTTGGGTCGTGTAAGTATTAGAAGAGAAGCACTATTCAAGAGAGGATTCATCACCTCGGTTATATGGGTTTAGTATCACGGTCAACTCAAAGTCTCTGTCTAGAGCATTTTAATTAATAATTATTATTATCGAACCAAGGACTTTATGTTTGGACTATAGAGTTCAATATGGACGATGTTGGAATTTTGATTGTTGCTAAATTTCATAACTCCAAAGTGATATAGTTTTGACGAAGACAAGTGGTGTAAGTGGAATGTCACAACCAAGTAATGTTTTTCAAACTAAAATAAGAATTTATGGAAACTAAGTGAGCGATAAATTTGGCCAAAATGTTACACCACCTGCTAAGTGACGTGTGAGCGTTAACATTCGAATAGTGCGATGTTAATTGTTGACTGAATTTACACCCGAGAGCCACACAATCAAAATGATGGATTCTCTTTAAACCAAATAATTCAATTAGTTTGTAATTGTTATAAATTAATTAATATTTATGAAATATTAATTATAAATTTTGTATATGATTTTAGGAATAAATATTATTGAATATATTTATAATAGTTATAAATATATCGATCGATATACGATATCAATAAGCAATTAAATTAGATTTAATTACATAATATTTATTTAGGCTTACAATGGTTTTATGGCCCATCATATGGCTGGAAATTTCGAATATAATAAGACTATATAACGGCTCAAATTAGGGTTTAGGTGTTGGATTTCTAATGGTTCGGATTGAGGGAAAACTAGTATGAGATGCAGTCCATTATATTCTCTCTTTCACCCACTATTTAATTACCTCCAACCCTAATTGAAAATTGTACTTTTTACTGCCTCCTCTATCATCTTATGTTCAAAATTTATCCCTCTATAAACTCCATCAAAAATATAGTCAAATCAATTGAAATCAAAGGATATTTCATACCAAAGGTTTTGTGGTTCTAGGACTAGTAATCTAACGAATCAAGAAGTCTTCTAAGGGAGGAGAACTCACCATTGCAGGGTGGACTTGAGGGGAGTAGTTTTAGGCAAGTGTTTAGTTTGTATATATGATGTATTACCTCTGTATAAACGTATATTGTTCATGTATATACATATATTACTATTGCTATATTATTAGTCAGGTGAGATTCCTATAGGTATTATTGTTGTCAAACATTGATTTTATGTGTATACATTTATAAAATAAAATAAAAATTATAATTTTTCCATAAGGATCTGATACACACAGCCGAAATTATTATTTCTAATTATTTATATTTTATTAATTAATGTATGTATACTTATACATAGATTAATGTATAGACTGATTATTTATATGACATATATTAAACTATATGACTATGTCACATAGATAATTGATCTAATAAATTTAAAATGTACGTTTACAATAAACATATTATTTAGTAACTGAAAATAATTTTTTTGTAATAATCTAATATTTTTTATTATTATTCAATCAGTATAAGAATTAATAAGTTCTGTTTTAAAAATTCATTTTTATATTTTTTCAAACTAATATGATATCTCATAAGCTTTCGGTCAAAAAAGTAGATTTTTTAAATCATTTTGATTATTATTAAGAATTATTTTTTATTCAGTCGAAAAGCATTTAATTAATAAAAAATATTGTCTTGGCTTTGAAAAATCCGAAATGTTTTCTTAGTCTTTTAACAAGCTGATTTTATAAATTTTAAAATTAGAAATATTTGTAACATATATATTTTCTATCTTTTATTTATTGTTGTTTTACTAACTAATTCGTAGAATATATATATATATATATATATATTAATATATTAAAAATTATTTTTAAATTTGGAATTGTTGTGCATTCGATCTAGAATGAAAAGTTAAAAAAAAGTTATTTACTTTAAAATTTTATAACTACACAAAATATTCTAAATCGTATTTATATTTAATATATATTACTTTAATACATTTAGATATAGGTATGTATATTCATAAAGAAATATTAGATTGTATATTATATATACATGTTTAGTTTTTATATTATAATATTTTCAAATATTTTATAATATATATATATATGTGTGTGTGTGTGTGTGTGTGTGTGTGTATTACTTGAATATTTATATACATATATAATAATTGTAAACATATACACATATTTAGACAACATACAATACATATAGAATGAGCAAACGTATCGGTTGCGATGTAAATCCCAACATCTATATACGGGCATGTTATATCTTACACGGTATATCATGCTACACATGCACATACATATACACATACATATATACGTATGTATGTATATGATACATATATATACTTGTACATAAATTGAAACTAAATTGAATAAATTTCTATCGATAATTTATAAATTTAAATGAAATATATGATTTTATTTAAATTAAATTTAGAAATTTTCTAAATGAATTAGACTTCGTAGGCCCAATTAAGATCCAATAGGGTAAATTTTTTGAAATTCACCGATAACTTCCGCTGTAGGCTGGCCCAGTTCCAATAATCATATTAGAGCCCAATGGCCTATGCTGCCTAAATTAGCCATTTAGGGTTAACTATTATGCTTACAGCCCAAAAGTTGTCCCTAATGAAAAGGCCTGAATTTGAATTGGTATTGGGCTAATTTTAAAAATTGTTTGAAAACTAAAATATAAGGTTTTAAATTTAAAGTTAAATTTAAAATAAATATAAATATCTTATAATAGTTATAATGTAATAAAATTTTCAAAATGTTAGAAAATTATATATATTAATTTCGAAATTTTAAAATTTATTATTTGGATTAATAAAATAAACTAATTAGACAAGTTAATTAATAAACATATATATACATATATATGCATGTATTATATATTATGATATATGCTATGATATTTTAAAATGTTTAAAATAACATATTATACATGAATGTATATTATCGAAATTTGAAATTAATATAATATAATTAAAACTATTTAATTAAATAATTAAAGTAAAATTTAATTAATTAAACATATAAATTAAAGGTTAATTAATTAAATGAATATACACATATATAAGATATATGTATAATACTATAAAGGTTATGTTACGTCATAAATATTCAATATAAATGTTATATTAAAATAATATACAATAAATTAAAGTGTCAATTAATTAAAAATTAATTAAATAAGATTTAATTAATACAATTTTATACATAAGACTATTATATAAGTAGTATGAAATATAAAAGTTGTATAATAATAAGACTTATATAATATGAATGTATAACAGACTTAAGGGAAAAATACATACGTATTGTATATATACCGTGATTTCAGATGTGTTTGTCACTTGAACCACAAGGGCATTTCATAGGAAATACATTATTTCATAAGTTGATTTCACTAAATATAATATATTAAAGATTATGAATCTTTAATATAATGTTGTCTTCTACCAAATATATATTAATATATTACTTACATACTCCTTAGTGTTTAGCAAACTCATGCCAGGGATGTTATGTGTAGTATTATTGATATATTGAATCGACGAGGTAAGATAACTATATGTATTTATTGAGCAAAGTCAAGGTTACATATACTATACTTAGGTCGTCGCGATATGGTAAGTATGAGTAAATAATCTCTTTCAGTTTGTTGGGAAAACTCAAGGTTGAAATGAGATTAGGACAAGGAACCATTAGTTAGGAGGTGTATGTGATACAACCGATAAGGAGTAGTTACCCATCGTCCATGGAGCTATGACTTATTGAGAAAACTCAAAGTTAGAATTCCAAGGCCGACGAGTCCTAACACCCACCAGTGAAGTCAAAAGACTTCTATGTTTCGCTTAGGGTTTGGTGAAACATAAAAGACTAGTGGAAGCCTTATTAGAATAATGAAATGATAAAATTTAACTTTTCTAATATCGTAAGAACATATGCTATATAATGTTATAATAATCTACATTGATAAATTTATGCATTTAATAAGATTGATAAAATGTTTCTCAATTAACTTATACAAATGAATTGAAGATTGACAAATAGAAATATAACATATACTTAACAATAAAAGCTTATTGCATGTTAACTTTCAACATCCATGCAAGTGCCTGATTTTATAACTATTAAATATATTCGTAGTTTGGTCACTTACGCATTTATTTGGTCGAGGCCATGTATTGCATTCTATGAGTTTTGAACTCTAAAATCAGTACAAGATTGTGGATATTTGATCCATCTATGATCGCATGTAAATGTTATGTGGCGAATGGTCAAAGTTTGTAATGTACAATATTTCGATGAAATTAGTTCATCCGAAAAACCAAATAAACCTTAGTGCAAGATCGAGTATTGAATTTGAAGGATCGAATTATGTTAAATGTAATACTAAAGCTAAACTACAATATAAATCTAATGTCTCGATCACTTAAATGTTAGTTTGATCAGCTTCTGCAAAGCGTAACATATTTGATGTCCTTAAAAGTTAAGATAATCAAATGTGCTTTTGCAAAAATTTCATTATGATATTGTAGTAAGATTTCTTTTGAATGGTTTGATGATTTAGAAAGAAAAATAAATATATAGGAATAGATGTAATTCAAGGTATAGTTAGGATAATTAGAGTGAATTGTCACTTCTGCTTCATAAAGAAACATCGAAACCGTGAATTGTAAGAATAGTAATTGATATTTAACTTTGGAATGAGAAATCTAATTTCTATTTAGAAATGTATTTTCATATAGAAAATTATTTTCTATGAGATTTAGTTCTTTGGGTTCAAGATATTTGATCAAAGAACTCTTCGTTGTAAACTAGTTGTTGTATATGAAATAAATAAATCTCTATTAGGTGAATGATGGATCTTTAAATTTAGTACGACTTTATAGTAACAGTAGAAATAGTGGAAGCATGCCATATAGCACTTATCGAATGCATCAAGGTACAAAAATTGTTTTCGTAAATTATACCAACATTATTTATGACATAACGACCATTTTCAGCATCGACTGAAAAGAGACAAAATTACATTTCAATGCAAATGTTATGAATATCATTATGAAATAAAACTATAATATGGTATTTGCTTTTATGACAAAGTGATGCATTTGGAAAATACTAAAGTGTCTAAACTATTTACAATTATTTTAGAATTATAGAGTAAGCAATAGTTTTAAGAAATAATTTTTATTATATGATTATGAATCATATGATGCTAGATGATTATATCTCAAACAATTAGGGGCTATGCACCAATTTGGTGGGAGCATCATAAGAGATGATGAACTCTTTAGATTGATATATATATATATATATATATATGCATGTAATCGTAAGCTTATTAATACCAAAATGGTTCCACGTACTTCGTCATATTCATCGATGAGTTATCACCAACATAGACATGTTTTTTATACATATGTAGTATGTCTACGATAGACTCATAAAGTATAAAACGAAAGTAAATAATATAATATGCAATAGAAATGATCCGATTTGACTGAATGGGTGAGCATATTGGAAAAGGTGGCGACGTACCTAAAATTGAACAAAAATTCAATCTCTAAAGTCACTTCTCCCTGTAATACATAATGATGTATTGATAAGGTGTAATCGAACTTTGTTAGACAAAGTATGATTAATTGTGAGTGAAGTTGAGTTAGTTTCTTTCTGTAAGGTCATGTATTTAAGAGTATTACACGAGGTTAATTTACTTCATCTAAATAATAGTTTACAAATTCATATAAGATAAGGATTTATAAGAAATCCCAAAATATCCTAGACCAAGGAGTGACAGGTTGTGCGAGTTGAAAGTCTGCATGTAATAATTGTTTGTAAAGGATCTTGCATGAATCTCCCTGAAAGGAATTTGGGAAGGACTATCATTAGATGACATACTTATGATTTGATCATAAGTTATGTAAATTAAAACCAAATCAATTTTATACTTAAAGAAATTCATAAAATATTTATGAATACCTATTCCATTTACTGAGAAACAATTATTGTTTCAAGAAATACCAACTTCATAGTGAAGGAATTTCTTTGAGAAGTTATTGGTAGTAAAATAGAATTGGATACAATCCAAAGATAAAATCGATTACATAAGATGAAATGAAATTAACTGATCTAAATGAACACATCGCATTAGAGTCTAATAAGTATTCTTGCACGTTGAAGAGAAACTACGAGTTTCTTATCAATGTCGAAAATACATAGTCCTTGGTTATTTAAATAAACCATTAAGAGTGTTGAATCTATGACATGGTTTGACGCGCAGATCCGAATTAGATCCAATTGCATTATCAGAATATGATTTTGGTAGATGTATCCAAAAAGGATATTATCCCCCGAATGCAAATGTGTCTTTGAGAGCAAGACTAATTGTGATAACCCGTAAATCCGTACCCTCTGAACCAACAATAAACCATAAATGTCGACCCAAAGCGAATAGAATTGTAGATGATCATGGGAAAGAAAAGAGAGGGTGAAAAGAAAGAGAGAAGAAAGAAGAAGAGAAGAGAAGAAGAAGGGAGAGAAGCAGAGCCAAAACAATACAAAATATAATATCATAACGGAATAACATATAATATTGATCAATAAACTTTACAAAGAGAAACTGTACTATACATAAATCAATATCAGAGTACACAATAAGTAATCATCAGCTTGGACAGTTATAGTAACCTGTCCTCACAAATGCTGATAACTTACAATAATAAACAAGGCAAAGCAATGGAAAAATAAACAGATACGTGTATACAACGTGAAGATCTCCAGCTCATTGCTGAAGCTCCAAAAGCACCAAATCTAAACCTGTAAATATACCCGGTCTGACCTGAGCATTGAAAGGGAAGAACTCCCGGATCAGTCTGGTGAACCAACATGGGAAAAACACATCTCAAATGAATTTATAAAGTTATCAAAACTTTTCCTTTATCAAAACAAAAGGTATATCTTAAGACCACGTCCACACATAAACACGGATGGGTTTTTCCCTTATGATAACCAAACCATTTCATATCAAATCATGTTATATTATAATAATGTCTATTATACAAATAATAATCAACATAGCTGAAATTGTTACATTATTAAATTCCAACAATACGAGGCTCTACAATAAAAATGGTAGGCACATAGTGATTTTGGATTTCCATACAAATGATTAGGTGAAGAGACTAACTTTTCTGAACTCGGTACACCTCTAGAGGGATGTACCTAGAGTCGAGATACTCGGGGCCGAAACCAACACAAGACCGGCCTACCCCTCACTGGATAGTACTGAATATGTTACCACTACAGTTGTTACCGACCTATAATCCATGGCCACAAGCATACATCAACAATAATCAGATACAGGACGTCATAGCGTGTAAAGATATATCTACAAGAGTGATGACATCTCCTAGTGAGAGCAACCCACTTTAGACTTGTTGCTTCTATCCCTGTTTCAGTCATTTTCTGGGGAGTGAGGCCAAAAGAGGTATCGATTACCTTTCACATATCAAATCATCATCGTCTTTGGGTGCTACGTTGCCATTCCCGTTGACTACTAATTGCCTTCCATAAAAATACAACCCTTGAGCTCGTATGTCTCAAGGAGGGTGTTAAGCTAAGAGAAGTTGCCTTCTCCGCCACCACATGATGCACATTTGTAAAAACCAATGTACGTAATCTTAGAAATGAAATGTCAGACACTCATCCATATAACTTGTCCAAGAACAAGACAAACCGAAGGTACTATCTAGCACATCCTATAGGATTAGTGGCGACAAACCTTGCAATGGAAATTTCATAAGGAAGAGACTACTGCTACTATATGTATATTGGGATTTTAACCCCAAATGATCAACAAACATTCCTTCACTATGCAAATCCTAGATATCAATATCATCGACCAACATGCACAATCTTCGCATATATGTTGGTATGAAGTGGTTTCAGATAAATCCGATCCTGGTCTCATGGCACCAACAACGCAAAAGCATTTCTCAACCTCAAATAGAAACCAAATCTCATAGACTTATCACGTTTCCAACTTTTAACTTGCTATCCTTCGGCTAAGAAGGAAGCTCGATAGATTAGAGTAATCATTCCACACTACACGAATCAACATTCTCAACACAAACGATAATCAAGCCTGCATAGTCAGTTACGTACTAAATGTATGACTAATTAGTTTCAACATCAAGTCAAGAAGCTAAAATGGCCAGATTTGATAGTCGGTTAATTAACTATCAAAATAACAAACAAAATTTGGCATAGAAGTAGTCATTGGGCCTGATTTTATTAATCGTTTATGTTGACCCAAAAAATGGACCAACACCTGGTTTGAATTTGAAAGCCAGCCTGTCTAGACAGAGCAATATCACAAATCAGAGATATAAAGAAAGAACAGTAAAAGAAAGAAGATAGAGAATTTTTATAGTGGTTCGGCTGTTAATGAGGCTTACGTCCACTTTATAACTTTACTATAGACTAATTGCAATTACAAGGGTTGTTTGATTACAAAGCTTTGATTGTTTTCAATCTAGATTGAATTTCTAGAATTGAAATCCACTGGAGAATCACAGTTTATTCCTCTGGAGATAGTTGTGTGGAGGTAGAGAGTGAAGAATAATTCCAACAGAACTTCAAAAACCAGTCCAGAGAAGATCCACTTTATGTCGCAGGTGGCATGCTATTTATAAAGGTTGGAGAGTTTCTAGGCCAGGCATGTAACGACCCAGAATTTTTAATAATTTAAATTTGAATATTTAATTAATTTTAAATATTTATAAGTGAATTTATAAGTCAAATAAATTTTTGTTTGAATTATTGGATTTAATTTGGATAATTAAATCGATAATTTAATATGTTAAATTATGAAAATAATTGAAAATTGAGTTAAATATGATTAGAAATAATTTGGAAAATTTTATTTAATCATACTGGAGTTATAGAAATATTTTAGAACTTTTAAAATCGAATTTAAAGTTAATTTGTGAAAATTGAATATTTTAATATTAAAATCGACTAGTGAAAATAGCCAATTTTTGAACAGTCTCAGAATTGAACGAAACCAGTTTCATTGGATCCGTAATAGTTAGTTATTACTGGATTTCAATTTTCGTATCAATCGGAGTTATCGTTTGATCGTGGCAGCTCGAAACGCATCGAATTATTTTTAATTTAAATTTGGCGAGTCAAAATAGCCATTTTTCAAAAAGTCTCGGAATTCGACGAAACCAGTTTCATCGGATCCGTAATGTGATATTATTGTAAGGTTTCAAATTTCAAGTCAATTGAATTTACCGTTTGTCCGGTACAAATTAAAACGCCTAGAAATCGATTTAAATCGGTTTAATTCAAATTGAACGTTTTCAGCCATAACTCGCACATACTTCCGAATTAGCTTCCGAAACCTGTTCCATTGTGTCCGAAACGCGGGATAAACCCTAGGTACGCTGGTTACGGCGTCTAAATCGGAGTTCGGAATTTCCGGATGAATAGTGTCGTTCAAAACTCTATAAATATGCACCCTACCCCTTCACAAATAAAAAAAAAAGAAAATCAAAACCCTAATTCAGTTGCTAGCCGCCACTTTATAACCTAAGGCCAGAAATCATTCTTCTTCATTCCTTAATCTCTTTCAATCCACAAACATTCACGCGAAATGATCAACTGCAAAGTCGTTGAGGATTGTAAGAGCTTCGATTTCATGTGGAGATGATCGGAAACGACGCGGCGTGGAGCGAGCTAGGTGGGGCCGACGGCATCAGGTTGCGCACGCAACCCTAGGCTGTAGGGGCGGCCGAGCTTGGCCATGGTGGGGGCGTGGGTGGCTCTCACGTAGGCGGAGATGGTGGCGCTTCCTGATCGAGCTGGAACGCGACGGTTTGGTGGCGAATTCAAACCCTAGGTTGGCCTATATGGGTTGTTTGTGCGTGTATTCATCTGGAGCCTGGAACGAAGTGCGAACGGGTAGGAGGAAGATGGTGGGGGCCACGTGCGTTGGGGGTGAGGTGTTTCTTTTATTTTTATTTTTTTTAGTTTAAATCTGAAATTCAAAATCGTGTAACTTTAAAATGTGATAACTTTTGCATGCGAGGTCGGATTCGGACGAGATTTTTTACGTTGGCTTCGTATCGTCGTGCTCTTCGCAATGCAGCTGGTTTGGAGTCGATTGGAGCTCGTTTGAATTTCGGGTAAAATTAAACGTTCGTTTAATTTTATTCGAAACGAACGCTAAAACCGGAATTAAAATCAAGGTGAGAATTTCTCACTCAATCGAATCAGTTTCGATTTTATTTTAAATAGTTAGATTTAAAATATTTGAATGCATGTTTGAATGATGACTGTAAATTATTGATTGTTAAAATAGACATTATGCGCCGTTAGTAAGCGGATGTTATTTATAAAAACATATACCGCGAATATTTCATAAACAGTGAAATTGGTATTATATATATATAATATCAATATATATATATATTGGCATATGTATATATTGCAGTTGATTGATTTCCCGCATTTTTTGTTTAGCGGATGAGACCCTATTACGCCGTTATTAAGCGGATAATATTTAATAAGAACATGTACCGCGATAATTTCGTACTGGAGCGAAATTGGTATTGTGCTAATGTTTTTGGATGCAGGAAACAGGTTGGAGGGATCCAACTGGATTCCTCAACAGTATTTATTTTATTTCAGATATTTTGATATTTGATGGATTATCATATCGATATATGATGGATCGTTGTTAGTCGTGATTGACTTTTTGATGTGTAGCATCATTGGACCCAGATTTTGGGATTTTAAAATGGTTTTAAAGTGATTTTTGAAAATATACTATATTTTTGGAATTGATCCATTATAAATAAATAAACGTTATAATTTTTAAAGTTATAAAATTATGGTTTTTGTGAAATATAGTTAAAAGCTGGTTTTTGAGAAATATGAACCAATGATTTTATAAAATAGTTTAAACTGGATTTTTGAGTTTATTATTAAAAGTTTGAATATAAGATTTATAAAATTTGATTATTTTATAAATCAAGAGAACGGTGAAATTTTAAAGGAATTTAAAGACGTTTAAAAGAATAATATAAATTAATTTATATTAAGAGATTTATAAATGGATATTTATAAATTGAAATATAGACATTATAAAACGAGTTTTTATAAGTGTTTGAATGTAGTGAAAATGAATTTCATAAATGAATGAAATTTATAGAATTATAAACTGTGAAGTTATAAATGAAATTTATAAATAGTAAGATTTATAAATTTGTGAGGTTAATTGAAGAATAGATTTGGTTAAATAAATGAATCTTATAGGTTATAAGATTTATAATTATGAAGTATAAAGAACGATTTTGTAAAATAATCGTTTTATAAGTAATTAACTTATAATATGAACTTGTAGTTTATAATTGAGTTATAAACTGGAATAGGTTAATAAAGGAATTTATAAAAAGGAAGTTTTTATAAATAAATAGAAACGGAATTTATAAACGTTGTTTTATAAATCCGCAAATGACTTATTTTGATAAGTTAATTGTTATAACTTAGAGATAGAGTTATATTCACATTTTGAACAGTGAATAATCCTTTAAGTTAAAGTGAATAGAAAGGATGAAATTTATTAATGAAGTATATTCACGTTTTTGAATAGTGAATAATACGTTAAAGAAAATGTATTGAATGTGAATGTTTTAAACAGAATTAAAACGATCTAACGATGTTTTAAAGGTGTTGAGATTCGAAACCATAGATTTCAACATTTATTGTTGAAATAGACGTTTTCGAGAAATAAAAGGAAATGGTGGACTATAACACTGTTGTTATAGTAAATGATTTCCGAAAGGAAATGTTTTGTATAGTATTGGGATTTATATATCTATTTTAAATTCGAATCCCTATACTAGTGATTTTGGGTTGTCGTAACGATGTTTTACGCAACATTCGTTTTGGCCCAAGTAAATATGTTTAAGTGAATAATTTCCTTAAAGAATGAAATATATACTTAATTCGATTTAAGTATATTGAATATTTTCTAAGTGTTGAAAATAAAAGAGATTTGTGAATTACTTATAAATAAATAAGTATGGAAATGTTTTCCAATGTGAAGTGAATATTTAGAATTTATCTTTTTGAAGATAAATTGAAAATGAATAATTGAAATCATATATGCACGAATATTTTGAAATATAAATTCATTATGGAATTTATATGTGAAAAGTGAAATTGGTTAAAAATAAATATTGATTTATTTTTGAAGTGTTGGAATTTTATATCTTGTAAAGATATTTTGGAAATGTAAATAATTTGGAAAATTATTTGGAATTTGGTGATGTGTGCATATCCAGTGATAGTTCAATAGCCGACTATCAGTATTTCCCTTTGAATGGGTATTTGATGTGAATATGATTGAATTTGAATGCACACTTATTTTTGAATAAGCGCTCACTATTCGGGTTAACCGGGAAAGGACCATGGGGTCGTATAACCCACTCCGAATATGTGATACGTCGTTGTGAATTGCATTGAAGATCGGTGTTGAAGACCGGTATTTGCAAGAGTGATAGGATGAACTATCGATTGACTCTGCACCGAGCTGCTCCGGTATTGAGTTCTCCATATGTGATGGTGAATCCGATCAGGATTGTGAATATCCGGATTGCAAGGACTTCTTTGTAAGTGCCTTCGGTTTTGTTCGATCCCGGAACAGACTTGTATGGATTGTATGTCTGACATTACAAGTTGAGATATAAAGCCGATTTCTTTCAAATATATTTCTGTTGGTGGCGGAGAATTTATTCTTTTTGCTTAACACCCTTCTTTGAGACGTACGAGCTCAAAGGTTATATAGTTGAAGTTATCAGCGATATATTCCCAATTTGGTAATGTGACATGCTGAGTGATGCTGAAATGATCATTGTGTTGATTATTGTGATAGGATCATTTATTTGATCGTCTATCTTAGTGATCATTGTGTTGATCATTTGTTGACCCAAAGCATGGCTTTTGTATAAAGTATGTTTTTGTGGACGTGACTTCGTCGAGCCTCACACCCCGTGAATGGTCAAAACAGGAAAGAAGCAGCAAGGTTATGAGGGGTAGCACCCTTTAGGATGTGTCCATTTCCTTCTGGAAAAGGGTGGTATCATGGTATGGAGCCCAGATACTTACTCATGTTGAAAACACTTTATGATTGTGTGAATTGATTACGAGCGCTCGGTTGATAAAGGTCCCAAAGGACCGGGGGATGGCATATTCGGTCAGTTGTTACTCAGTTAGGAGTAACCCGGCCTTGTGTTGGTAGAGATCCGGTTTGGTTCTCGGGGATGTCCATCCAGAGGCATTCTCATGTGGCAATGGGAAGTTCCTTGGCCTGATCATTCGTTGGAAATCCAAAGAAACAATACGAAACTTGTACGGTATTAGTTGTAGAACCTGCTATTCACTTATGGTGGTCACCACTGTTTGGATGGTAGCTATAGTAGGCATACGATAATGGTCGTATGTTGGCTAAGATTTATATTCTACTTTCGAAATGAATTTGTTATACACTATGCACTAATAATAATATCAAATGTTATTTTAAATGCGTATCAAGCATCTTTGACTATCATAAGGAGAAATCTCCTCCGATTCTGCGTTTGCATTGTGTGTGTGTGCGGGAGGCCTTATGGTAGTCTCATTTTTTAAAAGCATTGCGAATTGATTAAAAATATTCCTCTATTTTGATTTTAAAGTAAATAAACTGTTTTGAGTTCTCACACCAGTCTTATGACTGACTCGGAGTTTATTGTTTTCCTTCCTAAACTCTGGGTGCCCACCAATTTTCCACACGGGCAGTTAAGAGTTAGGTTTATCAGGATATTCTGGATATTCTGGAGTTGCTGGAGGCAAGCTGGATGGCATGGCGTATTATTTATATAGTATTTCTTTTCCGCTGCACTGTTGTTGTTGTATGATGTTGTACACTCTGATGATATGATGTAATGAAATGAAATGTAATGTAATAACTGATATAGTTCTTTGTTTAAAGATTATTCATTTATTATTATATGTTGTTCCGCTGCGAATTGTGAGATTCTGATGTTGTTCTGTTGTTTCCTTTCTGTCCGTCCTATTTTCTTCTATTTTTAAAATTTCCTATCTTCTTCTCTCCTCCCTAATTTCTATCTTTTTCTCTTCTTCTTTCCTAAATTTTTCTTAAATAAAACCCTCAGTGTTCGGTTTTCCGTCGTTCGATTTCTCGGCAGTCGATAAAGTGAGTGTCGATGTCGAATTTTCGGAAGACGAAGAATCGTGTCCTGACAATGTGGTATCAGAGCTGATGGTTAAGCGACAACCATGGTTCTGTTGGGTATTACTCATTAGAGATAGAGTCAGTAGTACTCTAGAATGAGTTGAGTGTAATAATAGATATGAGAGCGTATTTGTTAGTGAATATAAAATTGTTTTATATTGTGATGATTGGTTTATTGAGTGGCATATGAACCTTCGTCAGCACGGTCAGTCAAACTATGCCGAAGGGGTTTCTAAACACTTGAATAGAACAATTCGGCACAGTATTGTTTTAATTGGGTAAATGAAATAATTTTGCCTTGATTATATTTTATATATAAAAGAAATAATTTTTCAAAATTATTAAATTGTATGTAAGTTGATTGTTAGGTTGTTTGAATAATCTAAATTAAAGAATAATTGTATAAGTAAAAGAATTATAAGAATTGAAGTATAATTAAAGTGATTTACAATTGTGAAATAAACTTATATATATATAAGAAGTGAAATTATATTTATGAATATGAGTTGTAAATAAAAATGAATTTAAAGTTAAATGAAAATTTACTTTAGAGTTGGAATCTGAATTTATTTACAAGTGGGAATTTAAGTTATGTAAAACTAAGTGATGTTTAAATGTAAATATAACTTAAGAGTTGTTGTATGGAATTGATTTTGGTATCGAAGTAAATAATCAAGTGGATTAAATGAATATGAACTTGAGTTATGTAATAGAATTCAACTTTGTAATTGAATGAATGGATTGAATGTTAATCAATTGAATGTAATTAAAATTGATATGGAATAATGAATGTAAGTGATAATTCATTAAAATCTAATGTTATTAGAAGTTGAATAAAAAAATGAATGAATATAAGCAAAGGAATTTGGTTGAAATTAATATACTTTGGTTGTTATATGATTGTTGATTGGTTGTATAAAATTCATTAAGAGTTAATGAAATGGAAAGCTATGTAATTGAATTCAAATTAAAAGCAAATAAATTTGAATGGAATTGAATGTGAATTGGATTTAAATTAGTAAATGTTAACTAATTGAATTGAGAATGAATGTTGATAAAGTCCAATGTTGATAAATCAAATATGATTTAGAGTGAAAACCAATTCATTGTATATTAATGAAAATATGAATGAATATTATTGATTATGAATGTTAGTTGGTTGATGGTTGAATATATATTGCTATTGTTGCATTTGCTATGTGACATATATAGTTATTATGTTGCTATATGTTGTATATTGAGATTATTTACATATATGCATATTCTCATGTTGTTTGTTGAGTTTAGTAGGTGCGGATCGCGTTTGCTTCGCATTTGGAGCTCGCTTTTGCGCTATATTAGCCGTATATGCTTGCTAATAAAATATAAGGTACATATCTCGGATTAAATATCGTACTTTTACACTTTTTTCCCTTCGGGATGCCTCATTACTTGATGAGATGTATATTTGTGATATATATACTGTCATTTTTTTTTCGGATCGAGCCGCGCAAAGGAGACTATGGCGAATTTTTCCGGAAATTTAAGGCGTTAGAAAAATTTGAGAAAATTGGAAAATTTTGAAAACTTTAACTTTGTTTTGGAATTGAAAGTTAAACAATAGGTAGTTGTTTTTGAAAGGATAACTAAGTATGATTTGAAAACTTAGTAAAGTTTTGTAAGAAGTTTAATTATGAATTTTGGAAAAGTAATAGATTCTGTAACTTTTCTTACTTGTAATTTCGAGGACGAAATTCTTTTAAGTGGGGAAGATTGTAACGACCCAGAATTTTTAATAATTTAAATTTGAATATTTAATTAATTTTAAATATTTATAAGTGAATTTATAAGTCAAATAAATTTTTGTTTGAATTATTGGATTTAATTTGGATAATTAAATCGATAATTTAATATGTTAAATTATGAAAATAATTGAAAATTGAGTTAAATATGATTAGAAATAATTTGGAAAATTTTATTTAATCATACTGGAGTTATAGAAATATTTTAGAACTTTTAAAATCGAATTTAAAGTTAATTTGTGAAAATTGAATATTTTAATATTAAAATCGACTAGTGAAAATAGCCAATTTTTGAACAGTCTCAGAATTGAACGAAACCAGTTTCATTGGATCCGTAATAGTTAGTTATTACCGGATTTCAATTTTCGTATCAATCGGAGTTATCGTTTGATCGTGGCAGCTCGAAACGCATCGAATTATTTTTAATTTAAATTTGGCGAGTCAAAATAGCCATTTTTCAAAAAGTCTCGGAATTCGACGAAACCAGTTTCATCGGATCCGTAATGTGATATTATTGTAAGGTTTCAAATTTCAAGTCAATTGGATTTACCGTTTGTCCGGTACAAATTAAAACGCCTAGAAATCGATTTAAATCGGTTTAATTCAAATTGAACGTTTTCAGCCATAACTCGCACATACTTCCGAATTAGCTTCCGAAACCTGTTCCATTGTGTCCGAAACGCGGGATAAACCCTAGGTACGCTGGTTACGGCGTCTAAATCGGAGTTCGGAATTTCCGGATGAATAGTGTCGTTCAAAACTCTATAAATATGCACCCTACCCCTTCACAAATAAAAAAAAAAAGAAAATCAAAACCCTAATTCAGTTGCTAGCCGCCACTTTATAACCTAAGGCCAGAAATCATTCTTCTTCATTCCTTAATCTCTTTCAATCCACAAACATTCACGCGAAATGATCAACTGCAAAGTCGTTGAGGATTGTAAGAGCTTCGATTTCATGTGGAGATGATCGGAAACGACGCGGCGTGGAGCGAGCTAGGTGGGGCCGACGGCATCAGGTTGCGCACGCAACCCTAGGCTGTAGGGGCGGCCGAGCTTGGCCATGGTGGGGGCGTGGGTGGCTCTCACGTAGGCGGAGATGGTGGCGCTTCCTGATCGAGCTGGAACGCGACGGTTTGGTGGCGAATTCAAACCCTAGGTTGGCCTATATGGGTTGTTTGTGCGTGTATTCATCTGGAGCCTGGAACGAAGTGCGAACGGGTAGGAGGAAGATGGTGGGGGCCACGTGCGTTGGGGGTGAGGTGTTTCTTTTATTTTTATTTTTTTTAGTTTAAATCTGAAATTCAAAATCGTGTAACTTTAAAATGTGATAACTTTTGCATGCGAGGTCGGATTCGGACGAGATTTTTTACGTTGGCTTCGTATCGTCGTGCTCTTCGCAATGCAGCTGGTTTGGAGTCGATTGGAGCTCGTTTGAATTTCGGGTAAAATTAAACGTTCGTTTGATTTTATTCGAAACGAACGCTAAAACCGGAATTAAAATCAAGGTGAGAATTTCTCACTCAATCGAATCAGTTTCGATTTTATTTTAAATAGTTAGATTTAAAATATTTGAATGCATGTTTGAATGATGACTGTAAATTATTGATTGTTAAAATAGACATTATGCGCCGTTAGTAAGCGGATGTTATTTATAAAAACATATACCGCGAATATTTCATAAACAGTGAAATTGGTATTATATATATATAATATCAATATATATATATATTGGCATATGTATATATTGCAGTTGATTGATTTCCCGCATTTTTTGTTTAGCGGATGAGACCCTATTACGCCGTTATTAAGCGGATAATATTTAATAAGAACATGTACCGCGATAATTTCGTACTGGAGCGAAATTGGTATTGTGCTAATGTTTTTGGATGCAGGAAACAGGTTGGAGGGATCCAACTGGATTCCTCAACAGTATTTATTTTATTTCAGATATTTTGATATTTGATGGATTATCATATCGATATATGATGGATCGTTGTTAGTCGTGATTGACTTTTTGATGTGTAGCATCATTGGACCCAGATTTTGGGATTTTAAAATGGTTTTAAAGTGATTTTTGAAAATATACTATATTTTTGGAATTGATCCATTATAAATAAATAAACGTTATAATTTTTAAAGTTATAAAATTATGGTTTTTGTGAAATATAGTTAAAAGCTGGTTTTTGAGAAATATGAACCAATGATTTTATAAAATAGTTTAAACTGGATTTTTGAGTTTATTATTAAAAGTTTGAATATAAGATTTATAAAATTTGATTATTTTATAAATCAAGAGAACGGTGAAATTTTAAAGGAATTTAAAGACGTTTAAAAGAATAATATAAATTAATTTATATTAAGAGATTTATAAATGGATATTTATAAATTGAAATATAGACATTATAAAACGAGTTTTTATAAGTGTTTGAATGTAGTGAAAATGAATTTCATAAATGAATGAAATTTATAGAATTATAAACTGTGAAGTTATAAATGAAATTTATAAATAGTAAGATTTATAAATTTGTGAGGTTAATTGAAGAATAGATTTGGTTAAATAAATGAATCTTATAGGTTATAAGATTTATAATTATGAAGTATAAAGAACGATTTTGTAAAATAATCGTTTTATAAGTAATTAACTTATAATATGAACTTGTAGTTTATAATTGAGTTATAAACTGGAATAGGTTAATAAAGGAATTTATAAAAAGGAAGTTTTTATAAATAAATAGAAACGGAATTTATAAACGTTGTTTTATAAATCCGCAAATGACTTATTTTGATAAGTTAATTGTTATAACTTAGAGATAGAGTTATATTCACATTTTGAACAGTGAATAATCCTTTAAGTTAAAGTGAATAGAAAGGATGAAATTTATTAATGAAGTATATTCACGTTTTTGAATAGTGAATAATACGTTAAAGAAAATGTATTGAATGTGAATGTTTTAAACAGAATTAAAACGATCTAACGATGTTTTAAAGGTGTTGAGATTCGAAACCATAGATTTCAACATTTATTGTTGAAATAGACGTTTTCGAGAAATAAAAGGAAATGGTGGACTATAACACTGTTGTTATAGTAAATGATTTCCGAAAGGAAATGTTTTGTATAGTATTGGGATTTATATATCTATTTTAAATTCGAATCCCTATACTAGTGATTTTGGGTTGTCGTAACGATGTTTTACGCAACATTCGTTTTGGCCCAAGTAAATATGTTTAAGTGAATAATTTCCTTAAAGAATGAAATATATACTTAATTCGATTTAAGTATATTGAATATTTTCTAAGTGTTGAAAATAAAAGAGATTTGTGAATTACTTATAAATAAATAAGTATGGAAATGTTTTCCAATGTGAAGTGAATATTTAGAATTTATCTTTTTGAAGATAAATTGAAAATGAATAATTGAAATCATATATGCACGAATATTTTGAAATATAAATTCATTATGGAATTTATATGTGAAAAGTGAAATTGGTTAAAAATAAATATTGATTTATTTTTGAAGTGTTGGAATTTTATATCTTGTAAAGATATTTTGGAAATGTAAATAATTTGGAAAATTATTTGGAATTTGGTGATGTGTGCATATCCAGTGATAGTTCAATAGCCGACTATCAGTATTTCCCTTTGAATGGGTATTTGATGTGAATATGATTGAATTTGAATGCACACTTATTTTTGAATAAGCGCTCACTATTCGGGTTAACCGGGAAAGGACCATGGGGTCGTATAACCCACTCCGAATATGTGATACGTCGTTGTGAATTGCATTGAAGATCGGTGTTGAAGACCGGTATTTGCAAGAGTGATAGGATGAACTATCGATTGACTCTGCACCGAGCTGCTCCGGTATTGAGTTCTCCATATGTGATGGTGAATCCGATCAGGATTGTGAATATCCGGATTGCAAGGACTTCTTTGTAAGTGCCTTCGGTTTTGTTCGATCCCGGAACAGACTTGTATGGATTGTATGTCTGACATTACAAGTTGAGATATAAAGCCGATTTCTTTCAAATATATTTCTGTTGGTGGCGGAGAATTTATTCTTTTTGCTTAACACCCTTCTTTGAGACGTACGAGCTCAAAGGTTATATAGTTGAAGTTATCAGCGATATATTCCCAATTTGGTAATGTGACATGCTGAGTGATGCTGAAATGATCATTGTGTTGATTATTGTGATAGGATCATTTATTTGATCGTCTATCTTAGTGATCATTGTGTTGATCATTTGTTGACCCAAAGCATGGCTTTTGTATAAAGTATGTTTTTGTGGACGTGACTTCGTCGAGCCTCACACCCCGTGAATGGTCAAAACAGGAAAGAAGCAGCAAGGTTATGAGGGGTAGCACCCTTTAGGATGTGTCCATTTCCTTCTGGAAAAGGGTGGTATCATGGTATGGAGCCCAGATACTTACTCATGTTGAAAACACTTTATGATTGTGTGAATTGATTACGAGCGCTCGGTTGATAAAGGTCCCAAAGGACCGGGGGATGGCATATTCGGTCAGTTGTTACTCAGTTAGGAGTAACCCGGCCTTGTGTTGGTAGAGATCCGGTTTGGTTCTCGGGGATGTCCATCCAGAGGCATTCTCATGTGGCAATGGGAAGTTCCTTGGCCTGATCATTCGTTGGAAATCCAAAGAAACAATACGAAACTTGTACGGTATTAGTTGTAGAACCTGCTATTCACTTATGGTGGTCACCACTGTTTGGATGGTAGCTATAGTAGGCATACGATAATGGTCGTATGTTGGCTAAGATTTATATTCTACTTTCGAAATGAATTTGTTATACACTATGCACTAATAATAATATCAAATGTTATTTTAAATACGTATCAAGCATCTTTGACTATCATAAGGAGAAATCTCCTCCGATTCTGCGTTTGCATTGTGTGTGTGTGCGGGAGGCCTTATGGTAGTCTCATTTTTTAAAAGCATTGCGAATTGATTAAAAATATTCCTCTATTTTGATTTTAAAGTAAATAAACTGTTTTGAGTTCTCACACCAGTCTTATGACTGACTCGGAGTTTATTGTTTTCCTTCCTAAACTCTGGGTGCCCACCAATTTTCCACACGGGCAGTTAAGAGTTAGGTTTATCAGGATATTCTGGATATTCTGGAGTTGCTGGAGGCAAGCTGGATGGCATGGCGTATTATTTATATAGTATTTCTTTTCCGCTGCACTGTTGTTGTTGTATGATGTTGTACACTCTGATGATATGATGTAATGAAATGAAATGTAATGTAATAACTGATATAGTTCTTTGTTTAAAGATTATTCATTTATTATTATATGTTGTTCCGCCGCGAATTGTGAGATTCTGATGTTGTTCTGTTGTTTCCTTTCTGTCCGTCCTATTTTCTTCTATTTTTAAAATTTCCTATCTTCTTCTCTCCTCCCTAATTTCTATCTTTTTCTCTTCTTCTTTCCTAAATTTTTCTTAAATAAAACCCTCAGTGTTCGGTTTTCCGTCGTTCGATTTCTCGGCAGTCGATAAAGTGAGTGTCGATGTCGAATTTTCGGAAGACGAAGAATCGTGTCCTGACAAGGCATGTCAGCATAAGCTATCAGGCAGGTTACAGGCGACCTAGAGGGTTCTTGGCTCACAAAACGAACGAATATCATAGGTCATTCGCGACCCATGGCCTTTGGGTCGCTGGCGACTCATGGCCATGGTTTGTTTCACGGACCAAGTTCTGCCACTTTTCAACAGTATTCGTATCTACTTCATTTGTTGTTCTGAGCGGGAGTATGGGTTACTGGCGAGCTAAGCCCTTAGATTTTCTAGATTTTGGACTTGGAGATGTACTCATTGCCTTTTTTCATTGCTCTTACATTTTTGATAGCAATTCACTGGTTGTTTACGCTCAGCTACTGATTGAACGAAAGAGATGCTAATTTCTCGGTTTCATTGATCCCATCCGTTGCCCTAGTTATATTGCTTGGCCATTGTCGATCCCTTGTCTCGGTTTTCCTGGTTGAGTCCTGAACCATCCTGCCTACACAAGTTTGCTCCATTTTCTTTTAGTTCCTGCTCGGTTAAAAACCTGGATAACATTTGCCCCCTAAAGTACATCTTCGTTGTAAATAAGGCATGCTCTGGAAGTTATCGTCTTCAATATCCATTTGCTTATATTCAAATGATTTCGTTAGAGCCCTATGCATACGTTAGCCCAACGTCATCGACCGTCTCTCCTTGGTTCTTGCTGCTATTACTTGTCACAATCTATCATGCTTCGGCTTGTAGCTTTCCAGCATGCCTTGGAAGGATGGACAGTTGTAATCGATCGAGTTTGAGATGAGTATATGAAGCTTTATTCCTTCCTTTATATTTATATATATGCAAGTTTATCATTCATTTTAAGCATTTTTCATTTTTTCATCAATTTTTTGTTTGGTCTCAAGCGATCCATGTGGGATGGGTCGCTAGCGACCTATACGCATAATTTTTTCACTACAGATCTCGAAGATAGGTCGGGTCGTAGACGACGCATGATAGGTCGGGTCACTGGCGACCCATTTACTTAGCAAATATTTTGGCCTTTTTGCAAGCCTACTTATACTCGAGCTGACCCTCCTTCCTTTATCCAACCTAACAGTCTTTTTTGCTCCTTCAAGTTATCGATCCTTCACGTAACTATCTTCAATCGATTCAAGGCCTTGTCTTATTCAATTCACTACTTCACTTATGTTCATTATGTTGCTGATTTGATTTTAACCCTCGACCAATTTGTTTAGCCTTAGCCGACCCATAGACTTGTTCGAATTCAAGCCCTGGATCACTGTTGACCTGATTCACTACCTCTGTGAGTCGCCACCAATCCATTATATTGCTTGAATCCAATCCTTGGTGTTAGGAACTGAGTTGATGATGTTTTGATGACAACAACCTTATATAGTTATTATACTTTACTTTATAAATTATATACTAACATTTCCATATATATATATGTATGTAGGAAGTATATGCAGGTATCATCGAAGACTGATCAGTATAAAGACTCAAGCATCAAGATGAAGATTAGAGATTCAAGATTCAAGACTCTAGAGAATCAAGATTTCAAGATCTTAAGATAAGTGTCTAGTATTTTGTTAAAACTTCATAATAGCACTCTCATATTTCTTCCAATTTTCTTTTGGGATAGAACCCAATTTCTATCGAAACCAGTGGCTTACAAACCCACGACAGGTAGCTTACAAACCTACGACAAGTGGCTTACAAACACACGAAAATCAAAATCATTTAAACTATTTTGTAAAAGTTCTCGAGTCCTATGGAGGAGCTATGTAGGAAGGTTCTTGCAATTTCAGTTTGAATAGATTTTTCAAAATGTTTTTAAATCTGTTTTCAAAATGTTTTAGCTTTCAAAATCATGTTTTCGAAAATGTTTTCAAACTTTGTTTTAGCCTTGAAATATTCCTCCATTCTGATTTTAAAAAATTCTATTTTTAAAACATCAAAACTTATTCTGATTTTAAATATTACTTATATAATTGACGGTCTATATCAATTATATATATATTTAAAATAATATTTTATATTCATTCTCTAACTCAAAATATTGTTTAAACACTTTATTTTGCTTCAGAGAAGTTTCAACTTGTTTTAAATTCAAATGCTTTTACAAACAACATCTCTACAATTTTGAACTGAGGGATGTCGACATATGGGGATACCCCATGTGGACATGGTGACAGTTGGATTCAAAATAAAATTTCAAAAGAAGTGTCCATTCGTTCCAAAACCTTTCACCAATGGTTATGACTGTTGTGCATCTATATAAAGGCTTCCAAAACGAATCTTTTTAACAACTACTTTCTTATTTTCTTCACTCTTTCTTCTCCACCATTCCATATCCATAAAACTTCATATTTTCAAGATCGTGCCATCATTCTGCCAAATTCTCAATAGGAAATCATTTAGATACTCTCTCTATTTGATTCTCCATCATTCTACTAAAGATCAAAGTGCTATTCAGAGTTATAGGATTAATTTGTATTCAAAAAGTCCATAGAGTCTATCCATTCAAAAGAATTGTTATTAAGAAGTATAAGGGTGATCTTATGTCCCGTAAATCAAGAGAGTTTACCCCAGACTCGGAGATAGGAGGGTTCCTCAAGGCCTTAGAAATTGAGTGTTGTAATTTGGATATTGGCTTATAAAAATCTGTACAAGGATATTGCCTTGGTGCAGGACTGGATGTAGGAGGATTCCGAACAAGTATAAAATCCGGTGTGTTCTTTCCTTTTACTTGCTTTACTTTACTATTTGCATTTGTTATATGTTCTGTGATCATTCTGTGTTAGAATTCTGTTTAGATTTGTTTTGAAAGTTTTAATTTAGTCATATAGTTCATATATTCTTTAAAACACTATTCACCGCCCTTCTAGTGTTATTTCTGCCTTAAGATCCTTAATCTGCATCCCTAACAATTGGTATCAGAGCATTGGTTTTCATTATTTTCATAATCTGAAATTTTGAAAAATTTTATTGGCGCAACCCAGTAATAATGTCACTCTTGTCATTACTACTTCTGTCAACACAAGTACTAACACTAGTTCATTTGTAGAAGGTCAGTCTACTGTCAGACCACCACTTTTTAATGGCAGTAATTATGCATATTGGGCATGTAGGATGAAAATTTATTTACAATCCATAAGTTTAGATACTTGGATTATGACACAAACTGAATATGTTGAACCAACTACTAATTTTGCCCAGTGGACTACTGAGCAAAAGACGGTTGCACAAAACAATTCTAAGGCTATGAATATACTATTTTGTTCACTAGATAGGAATGAGTTTAATAGAGTCTCTATTTGCAAGTCTGCATTTGAAATCTGGAAAACTTTGCAAGTAACTCATGAAGGAACAAGCAAAGTTAAACATACTAAAATTTCCATATTAACTAACCAGTTTCAATTGTTTAAAATGCATGAAAATGAGTCCATTTCCGACATGTATTGTCGATTTCAAGACATTGTACATTCATTGATTGCTTTAGGAAAGGGTTTCTCAGAAGAAGATCAAGTCAGAATGATACTCAATTCACTCACTCCAGAATGGGATCAAAAGACACTTACTATTAAAGAGGCAAATGATGTTAGTCAAATGAAGATCGAAGAGTTAATCGGTAACCTAATGTCTTATGAAGTTCAACTACAAGGGAGAAAAGAATCTAAGGTAACAAAAAAGAAATCGATCGCATTTAAGGCAACAACTGGAGATTCAGAACAAGATAGTGATGAAGAAATTGCTTTCATGACCAGAAATTTCAGAAAGTTTCTGAAGTATAGAAAGATGAATAACTTTAAAAGAAATGATTAAAGGAATTCCAGAAATACTTCGGAGAACAACAACAACAATGGTGATAGATGCTACAACTGCAACAAAACAGGGCATTACAAGATAGATTGTCCATATCCAGACAAATAGACATTTCAACCAAACAATGAGCAACTAAGGAAAACAAAGAAGGCATATGCGGCAACTCTTGACGATTCAGATTCATCCAGTGATGATGAGAAGAAAACTGATAATTCAAATCTGTGCTTCACTGCTAT